>LWMK02000748.1:4015-28886 GCA_001693075.2 Taenia saginata
TTCGGCTCCGCTACCGAGTTCTCCTCCTTTGCTTATAATAAAGATGTCTAGAAACATCACACCCTCTCATTGCAAGGGTGGTAGAAGGGAAGAAGAGGAAAGGGAAGAATCATCGACAATCTACGCCGTTTTCACACTAGTATGTATGCTTTATGCATTTTTGCGTCATTCCCACCGTTTTTAATGAAGATTCATCATGGTAGAAAGTCAGTAGCAGTAAATGCAAAAAACTGTCTTATACAGTAGCAGTAAATGCAAAAAACTGTCTTATCGTAAATGCATGTCCACTCGAAAAGTACATAGCTGGATGTGTATCGATGGGAGGTAGTTTAGGGCTGACCGTTGGAGTCCACTAAAACATAAGCGAGATGTTGGTTACCATGTTTGCATTTAAGAGTACAAATTAAAGAAAAGCTGGTGACCCATTGAACCAGTAGTATTGCTGTGCCACTGTCTGTAAACATTCAAGCACGTGATGCGATCTGGATCAATTTGATGCGATGTGGTGCTTCCCTCATCCTACCTACCCATCCATCACAGTCAGACCCATCCCTTTTTAGTGCTCTCGTGGCTTCCTTTATGTGGAACGACTACAATCTCTACATGGTAGATGCGCTTTCCTTACTAAGTCAACAGCTGCAAAGAGAAGGTGTAGATCTGTCATGAAGCTCACTTGAGAAGGTGTAGATCTGTCATGAAGCTCACTTGAGCATTACAAATTTTGCTGAAGTAACGGCGTTCAGTCGCATCCTACTCAAACAATCCACTCCTCATGTCTACAAGTTGAAGAAACCATGGTGAAGTCATATAGCGTCAATGCAAATTATGCCAAATAGACGAAGGAATGCCCACAGTAGTGACTTGAACGCATGTGTTCCAGTGTTGCATCCCAAGTTGGATATTCCGCGTGGCATTCTGTGCAGAAAAGGCGTACTTCTCCATTCTCCATTCTCTGAACTGCAGCATGGTGCACATTAAAATTTTGTGGAGAACACCAAAGTTGTTAGCAGGAAATAGGAGGCCATCAAATTTAACCATACTGTGACGGGTACAAACTCACAAATGTGTGTTCCAATGATGTGACTGAGAAGTAGCTCAAAGTTCCCATGTGATGCGAAGCACAGGCAGCACACATTGTGATTCGAGGCTAATTTTGTGGTTTAAAGCAGTGCTTATGTTATTTTCGACATAGATGGGGCATGAGAAGAAAATTCCTTAACATAGATGGGGCATGAGAAGAAAATTCCTTAGAGGTTTTTGTACCATTTCCTACCTTTTTGATGCCATAGGAGCAATCCAAGGGTCCTGCGAAACGCTGAGCAGACAGGACAGTACGCATGTAAGTTTCCTGAAACATGCCAAACGTATGGAAATGAGATACTGGAGACGTGTCAGTGGCTGAGAATGTGATAAGCACTATAGCTGACAATGTAGGGACTTGTACGATTATGTGATAAGCACTATAGCTGACAATGTAGGGACTTGTACGATTCGACAATTTGCTGCTCAAGTCTTCATCGCTCGGATCATAAAATGATTTGCATCTTCATCGCTCGGATCATAAAATGAGTTGCTTTAAGCCCTATGCATAAACGCGCATAAGCATGCACACGGACACACAAATTTATTCACATAGACTCAAACACAGATACATATGTGTGTAGAGAAGTGTATCGCAAAATTTAAAGATCGCCTACTTTGATGCACACGAAACATGTGTGCCCGATATAAAGTGATGGATCCAAATGATGCATTGCATTCTCTGCATCCGTATTCATCCATTTCGGTGAATAGAATGGCGAGGTAGGCGAGGTCTTGCGACACGGCTTTAAGTGTATTCAATGTGAGAGCAAATGCGCCCACTGGATCTGTCCTCAGCCTTGCCTGCGATGAAAATGCAAAGGAGCGATGGTCGCGTATTTGGCCAAAACTTGGAGCAATATTGGCATGTGCTCAAGTTTACCGCCATTCTCCCGATTCCACACATGTCTTCCAAATGATGAGGTAGTTCTTGAATTTACTTGCTCTTGAGTAAGTTAAGTTTGCCAATAAGGCCTTTACACTGGACTGGGTTATTCGAGAAGCTTTATTTAAGTATACGTGAATGGATTTCCCATTGCTCCAAATCAGCAAAGAGAACAAGTGTATGCTAGTATACGAAGCGTGAACAGAAAGTGTATGCTAGTATACGAAGCGTGAACAGGAGTGGAAAGATAATGCTTTGCCAATTCAAGTCGCATCTACTTTGCACTGTAGTCAAGATGTATTTGGTTACTAGAATTGTTCTACACTCAATATTTTTGGTCAGCAACATGTTGACTGTCCAAGGCTGCCATCGCTGAGTGGGTTCAATGTTGGGGTGGTGATCCCACCTACTCAGAGAAACGCACTTCCCCTCGGTCCACACGCTCACCCTTATTGCTAAGATGGGGTTTTCCTGGCAAGACTTGTCAGGTGATGGCTAGAGGAGGGCTCAAATATACTATCGTTTGTGTGCATAAAATGCCTCTTACACTATGGAAGTAGATTCCATGCCTCACTACTCGGTGGGTATTCTGGGTCTGTGGACCGCTTCTGAGTAAATATAATGTTCGTGTGATGAGTAAGGCTTGTTCTCACAGTGCATATCATGGCGCACTGATGTCACATTTAGGCAAGCAGATTCTCTGACCCCAACCATAATGAGGTAGTACCAATAAAACCACTGTGCTGGCCGCTAATAAATCCTTCTTCTCTCCTCTCTCCTTCTCACTTACCCTAAAACACTCCATCCCTTCGCCTCTGTCCCTGCAAACAGGAGGAAAGTGTGGTAAGGTCAATGGAGATTATGGCCTTTGACTCGGTCGTCTGGAGTAAGGCGCGAGACTGAATTTGATGCTGCGTCTTCCCAAGTAGGGATGTAGGTTTGGCATTTGAGAGGTTGCGTGATTTTGCATTACCTCCATTTACAGTCCCAATAAATACCCGTGATGGGCTTTGATCTGTATCCAAACTGCCGCTACTTATTAGGATTTTACAAAAGTGGGGTTCACCTCTAACCAGCATGTGCAGAATTACTGGCACCTTCTGCCTCATAGCATTTTGTTCGAATCCGGACTCTGATACCCCAAGTTAAGCAAATGCACCATTCGAGATCCATCGGTCGGATTCCCATCACTTCCGTTTTAAAAAGAATGGAAGGAAGCATGAAGGTAAGAAGTGTCTGAGTGAAAACACAGGTGTACGTGATTATAGAAGCCATAGTTTTCTTGCCGATACACCTATCTGATGTGATAAATCTGCTACTGATTGTTGCGTATAGAGGGTTTGAAAGGTGGCATTACACCTTCTTGCTGACCTGTCTGAGCAATGCGGAATGGTGGGCATCTATCAAGTCTTAAACTGTTGTCTTTGAATAGTGTGAGCTTCTTTTTCCGCCACATTTTATGCCACTGATTAGGGAAATGTATGCTATCTACCCATAATATCGTCAAGCGTTCCCCTTCATCACTTCAAAGCCATGTTGGAAGGAAGGGGCTGTGTCTCTACCCACCATTAGCTTCACTATATCATGCTAGAAGTCAGATGAAAGAAGTCGAAATGAATTTGGAATAATTCTCATGTGTACGGTTTCGCCTTTGAGCACGTTATCAATAAATATTGCAACAAAATCACGGCATGGGTCTTGTTCTTCTCTACTCTCACCTCCACCCCATTTTTCCACTAATCTCGTACTTTTTTGCCTTTTGCTGCCAGAGGTCACAAACCAGCTAAAAGGACAACTTTTGCTTATCTCCTCTTAACAGCAGCAGCGTTGTCGACAGCATTATTGTAATACTGCAAGGACTATGACCAGAGAGGCTCTCTTGTCACCTATTTTTTATGACTTCACATTGGCGAAAGCTGTGCACTTTCTTAAATCTCTTTGCTATCCCAATTCCCAAATGCCTCCATAGTGACTGCGTCAAGAAAGGAGAAGAAAGGGCCACCATCAAATTTGGTTATTGCCATCGGAAAGTTGTGGTGGTAATAACTACCACTGCAAGACCCATGCAACGAAGCGAGTTCACACAAATGTGCATAGAACCGAGCAAATTTCTATTCCAAGATGAAATCACTAAGTGCGATTCGCAAAAGAGTAGCTGTAATAAGAACTGGGAACTCCACTACTGGCTGGAAAGGTAATCATTCTTGAAGCTGCTGTCGAGATCATCAACTCTGCATTTGTGGCCAGCTTTTAAATTAGTGCCGCTTTTTCGGTTTTACATGGAAGATGGTTGGATCAAGTCTGCTTCTCTGGTTTCCTCACAGCTCAACTTGTCTTTTGCCGTGGCTGAGCGATGGCGGTGGGTAAGCAATTTGTTTTCTGCACGTGCAATAATAATAGGAACGAGAAGCCGTGGTGAAGGTGATCGACACATCGTGGGAAAGAGAGGCAGAAGGGACTTGCTTCGGAAGTAACTGATTGCAAAGACCAAACTGTGAAAGAAGCTAATTCCGATCCCATTTAAGAAAGGCCTCACTTGAATGTACTTCTTGGCTAGAAAATGCCGAGTGATGATTGAAATGACACTTTGAGGTCGTGAATTCTTTGTGAACTACTCAGTGCTAACTCACTCAATTGCACAATACTTGGCGACTTTATGAGGAGGTAGGGAACTACGAGGGCTGCACCACCACTTTTACACAAGCTGCATCTGTAACAATGAAGTAGAATTGTTGGACGAAGCGCTGCTGCAAAGGTGTGCAGTAAACTCACACGGAGAGGTAATAAAAGAATCATTTGTTAGCATTTGAGAATCACTGAGGTGAGTCGAGGCTTTTCTGTTTGCTTCTCGCTTGTAGCGTTGAGTACCTACACCTACTGCACCACTGAGAGGGTTCGTAGTCTTCATGGTGTAACCCGAAACAGCTGCAGATCAAGTCGCCAAGAAAACATCGTCAAAGCTGTCACACGATCGAACGTGCAATGCTACTTGCCTACTTAACAGTAAGATGCGAAGGCAGTGACCTTTCCCTTTGGTCAGGCTTAGAAACACATCGAGGAACAGCAGTTTCAAAACTGTTATCCAATATGTTGTCCGTTGTAAAGAATTTATCACCTCATCAGATATAAGTGCATCTCCTCCCCCTCAAGCTATGTAATATGCATTTTTTTATTCTAATTAAAAGGCAGTTAAATCATGTGGAACCAATGGATAGCTATGAAGACAAATTATTTGTGGCGCCAACTATTGGGATGTCTGTTCCAACTTTGTTCTGGAAAAGTCGGAGTGCTCAAAAGGAGCTGAAAGCGTTTCGCTCGTCAGTTTGTCAGCTTTCTCAGCTAGCCTTATGATATTCGCAAATAGGAGCACATGAGGCTTTGGTGGGACATGCGAGGATTTATGAGGAGCTTGCTAAGGGCAAAGAAATTGCTCGCTTTTGCGATCCCTAATTCAAACCAAGGAAGGAAGTGTAAAATCGATGAGCGAAACACACATTTGGTCTTAACAACGCTAAACAAACCAACGTTTGAGAACGTACTCACATGTAGTATTTAAAGGAAATATGTTTCAGGATTGTTTACCTTCGCAATTTGATCATCTTAAAGGAGACTCACAAATTTTGCCACTTCGTGGCAATCCATTTGACAGTTCGTTTACCATTTTGTTGCACCAAATAAACTGGCAGAAACTTATTGTTTTTGGAGATAGTATCATTTGTAGGCCCTCAGCGTTGGCACTGCCAGACAATATTCTCTAGACATGCTTTAGTATTATTTGGTAAGCGGAGTGCTAATACGACATGATATTTTTCCAGCATATCAGAACTTCAAAAGGGCAATTTCCCATTTCGACTGATCAGAGAGCATATTTTGGAAGTCAAGAGCTACAACCAATGAAAATAGCATCAAGTCAGCGAAAGTTTTGGACATACGCTAGCGCTCTTTACGGAGCCTAGGAAGAAGCTCATGTAGTGGCATCATTTGTGCATCGGGAGTGGCCTAGCTAAGCGCGTCTAGTCATGGGTGCACAAGAAGCAAAGCTGCAAAACACGCTTAGGTGGCAGTCCCGATATCCAAACACCTCGATATCCTCTCTGTGCACGAAATTCTGGATAAAAGTTGAGATAACCTATTTCTGCACCGTTTTCTCAACGTCAAGTGCCTTGTGTGAGTTACACTACAGGCTTCGTTGAACAATCAAGTCTGCGCTACCACGCTGCTTGTCTCAACCGCTGATGAATGACTTGAAACCGACAAGGTTGTCAAGGAAGTAAACACTCAAAGTAGCAAGTTCAAAGTTTACATAGGAATTGTAGAAAACACTAACCCTGCACTTAGCAAACTTCTTGGATTTTTCTACCCCGAAATCATCACTAAGCAAAGACACAGTCAATGAGCTGTTAGATTATCCCACCATATCTTACAATGTTTTCATATACCAGACCCCGAAGATTTCTTTGTCTAACTTGCTTTCTCCTACAACTTAACTAAGCATCGCCGGCTATCGCTGTTTGGCGCCTTTTGCTTGACCTCAAATCACAATATTGCCAATTGTCTTTCCAGCGCACCTATTCTGTGAAAAGCCAGCCTTTTGTAAGACGGAATAGTTTGGGTGACCGCTACCACCAAGCATGGCCAATTTAAAGAGGTTTTAAAAGATTGCGACAGCAGTACGCTGTTGAATTAAGGGGTTTCATGTGAGTAAGTTAAGAGCTTGAATTAGAGGCAAATTATGTTGTGTGAGTAAATTCGTAGCAAAATGAACACGGCGAGTAATAAATGAAAGGGTCCAAACCCAGGAGAAAGGAAAAGTGTGAGTTTATCCGTACCAGTAATGAACACGTGTGGGTGCTGGATGGTTTTACTGCCATCAAGACGACCGAGGCAGGAAAACTGGAGCTGTTTTATGCAAGGCAACATTGACTGTTAAGATATCCTGTGACCTCATTCTGGTGTTTTGGGAGGGCCTAGTAGCTGCACTTGGGGCACTCCTATGTACATTGCAACGACGACAGTGAAATACACTAAAAAATCACATAAAATTGGCGGTAGGAGGAGAGTAGATGAATGAGGAACAGAAGACTTTAAAGAAACCGTCGTTTAGTTCGGTTTAATGCATTAGATGCTTGATAGTCCGCAGTTAAATTACGTTGGTGGTTCCTTTGCTTCAGCTTCCCTACTGAATTACTTAAGTAGCATGTATAACCAAGTGTTCACCACTTTCGAACTAGTTGGAATTGTTTAGCTCCAAGGCATTCCAAAAAATCAACTATGGCTGAAAATCTAACGCGTCCCTGTCCCCCTACCATGCACTTTTCGAGACATGGAATTAGTAGCAATGCATATGAAAGGTGATTGCCGTGTCATCGGAGAACCTAACACCCTTTCCCCTCACATACGGATGCCTCCTTCTCTTCAATAAAAACATTGCACAGAATTCGCTATTTCAATGATGAAAGAATAAATAAATAAATGGAAGAAAATGGATAAACCTGCAAATATAGGTCAATTAGAATTAAGAAGCTGGTTCCCACCGTCATTCACTCATTCATTCATCAAACTATCCATCTGGCTGGCCATCCATCCTGCCACCCATTGGTCCAAAAAATTAGACGACTGTGAACATTCCTAACGAACAAAGAGTCGCCATCGAGTGGTGAATTTTTATGCAACTTGCCATTGATAGGACAGTCGAAATTACAATTAGATACCAACAGTTTACAGCCAGGCAACATTTAAGATACTTACATCTGAAATGAATTACTTTGGCTAACTTGAGTTAATGTAGGTAATGGATAACCCACGAATTGCACGCATCTTCTCTCATCTTACGGGGAAAATGTTTCAAGTGTCCCGACACTATCTTCATGCTCTATTCCATGTCCATTCAATCTATGACTGTGTGATACCTGCGTCAGGAAAATGTCACAAACTGCATTTGGATGACTGTCATCCATGGATTAGGTTGGATATGGCAGCGCAATCTTTACCTCCATTCTCGGAACTTCTGTTTGGTTAAAAGGCGTAGCGTTTTTGATTGATTCCTTAGCTGTACAACTAAATGTTGATTGACAAACGCTGGTTTTATTCATGAGAAAGCAGGTGCCCGCACGCACAATCAGACGTTTAAGTTGCAAAGAGCACTTATTTGAAAGTGTTTAGTTGCCACCGGGCAAGCAAAATCATCTGCAGTCACCATCCTTCCAGACACAGTAGTGACTGCCTCAGTCCTTGGAGGAGAGGGATCACCGCTTACCTAGACAAGCAATTGAGGCGCCCGAACAAATACGCCTTTATTATCTTGCCTTCTGAAAGATGCTGCCTTACCTTATTTGAAAAGAAAGGTCAACAGTGACCCAAAGACTAGTAAGAAATGAACTGTTATAAGAAACCACGCAGTTTCCAAGCATCGCGGATTCGTACTTAGTGGCTTGCTTTGGTGCCTTTACAAACTGCGGCCGCCTCCAGACCAGCAAATACGGCTTCTTGAGAAGAGGATTCATTGAGTCCATAAATCTTCCTCGCCGTACACACGTTGGTCTTAACCGACGTCATATTAGCGACATGAATCATTGCTCTCCCTGCCGCTCCATGACAATGCCCACATCCACTCTGCTTGTGTAGTACTCATTTACCAATTGTGAAAACGTGTTGTAGCGTTACAAAGTTGCCCTATTATAACCCTGGATGGGTTCCTTCTTGGCACGCCAATAGGCTCTACTCTCAAGAAAAGATCATGCGCGCACTTGGTACAAGGGGTCTTGATTTGTTAGCTGTGAGCGACTATCGCGTTCCACCCTTCTTCTCTTGTCTCTTGTTGTCACCACTACCCTCTTAAGTCCATCGCTGTCTTCACGAACCAACACAACTCACCAACGAATCAATTTTTGATATTTTGTTTACATTATGTTATCGTTCTTAAGAGGAAGTGCTAATTGGCATGTAAGCACTAGCCCACCTCTTCGCGTAAATGCACAGCAGGCTCTTTTGCATCCCTACTTTGCCAACTTTGACAAAAGAACGCTGCCTGTCGTCGGTGAGGAGTACGTTGGCCTACTGATTGGCAGAATTCCACCAGATTTTACTGAACTATTCGTTGACCTGATCAACATTATTTAGAGTGACCTGAAAGGAGTGGATGACATCTCGGATCAAAAGGTGGTTTCAGTTTCCCTCCCTCTCTTTGTAGCCAGTGCTAAAAGTGTGAGCACACCTAAACAAATCATGTTAGCCTTTACTGCTCTGTGTGATTGTATTACTTGGTGCAGCTACAATTACACAGAACATACCATGAAATTTTCACGTCCTGCTACATTCAGCTAAATGTACGCATGTCTGTAGGTTAAGTGATAAGCAGACGCAACAGAAGATTCACAAAATTCCTCTTTGGAAGGGAGATAGACAGATAGGTTAATAGATAGGTAGATGGATAGATAGATAGACAGACAGACAGACAGACAGACAGACAGACAGACAGACAGACAGACAGACAGACAGACAGACAGACAGACAGACAGACAGACAGACAGACAGACAGACAGACAGACAGACAGACAGACAGACAGACAGACAGACAGACAGACAGACAGACAGACAGACAGACAGACAGACAGACAGACAGACAGACAGACAGACAGACAGACAGACAGACAGACAGACAGACAGACAGACAGACATAGATAGGTAAGTAGATAGATAGATGGGCAGTTAGATAGATGGATAGATAGACAGGTAGATGGATGGATGGATGGATGGATAGAGAGATAGAGAGATGGACAGATAGATCAGACCAGAGTAATAGAAGCTCACAGGACCGGTTTCCAATCTAAAACAGACGTACCACATACACAAGGGGCTTCAGATTGAATCACTCGCTCCCCCTTCCCAGTTTACCTGAGAACATCAAAGCTTAGTTCAAGCTCATCTCTTCTCATCATCATAAGTTGTACCCACTCACGATAACGACACTTGTAAAATGCCCCAAACGAGTATAGAATAATGGCATAGTCGTCTTCGTCAAAAGACCAACCTCCTCAACCACCTAGTCAAATTCGCGTCCACAAAGCGCCAGGAGCTTCGCGCGACATCACGTTACCTCAAGCTTAGCAGACATTTGACCCCTACACTCTCACATTGCGCTTCTCACGGCACACCTCAAGATCATCCACACTGTTTGCGTTCAAACGACCCGTTCTTCTTGCAAGTGCCAGGCTGTCTAGAACCAGCTTGGGTCGTGATACTCAGTGCTGAAGACGCCCTCTTTACCCACTAAGGCAATGAAGCCAATGCAACTGCTTTGCCAACGCAAGATGTAGGTGGCACACCCATGAACAAGATAGTCGACCTGTGCGCACAGTGGACTCTACCGACAACGGGGGTGAATAACTTTGCGCCTTACTGTTCGAAAAAGCAAAATGGTCCTGTGGCAAGGCGTGGAACGGAAACGAGCAAGCATCTTCATGCATACGATAGACATCGACGAGGCGAGACCCATCAGGCGTAAGTGTTCTGTTTGGGTAAACATTAAGTTGCTGGACTAAATGCATGTGTCTACACAGATCCCTCGATTGATAATGAAAAGTACAGGACATGCAAAATATATCAGGAGGAACTGGACCAAAGTCAGACAGAGTTGGTGGATCCGCTTTCTTCTATTTCCACCACCTCGCCCATCATTTCGTGAATCCCACGTCCAGAGATTGCGATTACAAATGTAGTCACCAAAAGGGACAAAAAAGAAAGAATGGGTGCAATAGGTGGATCTGGAAGGGAGTGAAAATAACACCCACACAGTAGTGAATGGATGACATCACCTCCTTCTCCCTCCCTTTTTCCTCCCTTCATGTTTGCATCCTGCACCATCACACCAGGCTACAACGTCTTGCCACTAAACCATCATTACCCCCATCTGTATGCACATGCATGGTGTGAACATGGAAATCGTAAAAACACGCCCCTTCCTGATATGACAATGCATCGTTCACCCATAGGGTGCCTATGTTCTGCTTCAGACAGTTAACAGTCTGTCTATCATTGAGGGCTGTGTGAACCTTTATAAAGGTGAAGGTTATCGGGTTCCTCATTCAATTCGATGCGAAACGAAAGTGTTTCGTGGCTGCTATGCTGACCACGAGCATCCAGACTAAGGTTTTTTATAAGCCTGTTAAGTGAAACATTGTATTTTCTTATACAATAAGCAATTTTTAACCAAGGATTGTTAGTAGTAATAATGCAAGCAAAATGAGGCAATACTCTCTAGAAACACTCGTCATGGGAAAGTCAGAGAAGTGCCAGTTTTGGCATCCCGACAATCAGATATTGCGACAGAGATGAAGCGATTCCACCAAGATCATACATCAGGCAGGACTGTGCCAGCATTCCAACGCCACATCTTACATCGCTGAAGTGAAGCAGAGGAAAATAACTAGATGAGTAGGCGCATCGACAGTGAAATAAATGTATTGCCTTACCTTCGCTTGTCTACCTACCGAAACCCCTATCAACCAGATAACCCAATCAACAGATAAGCAAAAAGAGCAAATGTACACATCTATCTCTGTCTTGAAAACGTTTATTGAGTGTTAGTTGCCAAGAATACTGATGCAACAAAACCAAGGGAAACGCCAAATCTGCGCTTGTTCCTTTCTTAAAGACCCGTCGACCATCTGCCAGTCCCACTACATAGAGTACCGTCAAGGTGGAGATTACACCGAGACTACTATAATGCTACAGCGGGAGAAGTGAAAATACCTAGGTAATTAGTGGGTCACTCCCAAAGTCGTCACCGTGATATTGCGGTTCTAACAAATACAACATTTATCAGTCTTACGGAGGCAGACATCGCATTTTGCTTTTCGCGATGATGACAAATCTTCACAGCATAGTGGCTTAGGCGGGTTCACTCAAAGTCGCGTCCTCTTACTCGCATTTTCGCTCGTTCGCAAACAATGAAATCGCTTGGCAATCGGCGAAATCCCCAAAACAATGGGAAGAAGTAAAGCAGAAACAAGCTTTCTAACCACAAGTCGACTAATGAGAATACACAAATGTGCATACTGCCTAGGCTACTGTTCTGCCTTGGGAAGGGGAACACTAATTTGAAGGCGATAAATCCACTCCACTATTGATGCTCACAGGTGGTATCACGGAAATTGCCATATCTTATCAACATCCAGTACACTCAGTCCGGTAACAACGAATTTGGCGCATTTTGTAATAATCGCAAACATCTTGTCCCAATCAAACCTCTCAAAGAGCACATGCATTTTTATGAGATCCTGCTAAACACAACCTTCTCCGGTTTGGCTAGAATGACAATACACGTAACCGATGAACGTGCATTAACTATTTAGAACGGAAATCGGAAATGAGATGCTAAAATGGACAAATGCTGTCAATGGCATGCATAGATGCCAATGAGCACAAAGGCCAAAACAGCCAATGTTTTTAAATATGACAGTGCTCGAAGAAATCACTCAAACAAATGATAATAGCAAGCAAGTGAGACGTGTGGGAAGCGAGAAAGTAAGAATAGACACTGCTAGTCCCAACCCAATGGTCCACTCCCATAGAACGACCAGTGGATGTGGCTGATGCAGAAAACGACAAATGGCAGTCAGGCGTCACAGCTTATCAAAGTAAATAAGCAAATGGGGACTTTTCAAATGTACATAAATGCGCATCTGTAGGCAGCCATGAACCGGCAATTGCCTTCATCCCTGTATTCACCATCAGCACACCCAGTGACGTGACTTTTTGCCTACCACGTCAAAGCACACGAGTCAGTGCACGGCATCGCTTGCACCCCACTTCGCAGGCTTCCCACAATTTTGGTAGAAGATTCATCAGAGAACGCTGATTGCCTAAACACCTTTCAGAGTCGGTACAGCCTCAATGAAACACCTGTCCTTTGCAGCACAGTCGGTATGCTGTTTTATTCATCCAACCGCCCCAGTTTCTCCAGTAGAATCCGGTGTTTGCGTCTATCCATCACCCGCGCCAACAAATTTTCCATCCGAAAACATCCTCACAAATGCAGAAACAAACTAAAGTCTAAGGAAGTAGTGTCAATCAAATCGGTGGATTGATGCTTATCGCGACGAGGGCGCAAACCACACGTTGACCCTGGTTCGTAGCAGAATCCTTACGACCTTGGCTTAGGCTTGTTCGAATCGCGTCTACCAAAGTTGCAGGAGGCGTCATCTAGCTCGTCAGTGGAGAAAGGGATACTCAAGTACCCTTTCGGAGGACACTGCAGCTATATTCGCGTCAAATAAGCACAACAGATTCTACCGATATGGTTAGTGTTACAATTTGGATAATGCGGTTGTCACATCGCACTTGTGAAAAGACTTTGGGAAAAGGATAACCGACTGCTCCGTCAAAACACAGCATAATCATCCCAATCTCTAGGCAAATACAGAGGTCAAACTTCAAATTTGCCACTTCCCTATAATCTTCGAAGCACCAATACAGACATGCACATCCTTGGCATCCTTGAGGTCCGGATCATCGTTAATGCCGTATAAAGCCTAAAATTAGGTAGTTTTTTATTCTTCAACCAGCATCCATCCTGTCCATTCAAGGTACCGCCGCAATGAAATGCACCCAATTTACCCCTCACACCGACAGGCAGTACAGTAAATACGACCAACGAACTTGAAACTGTCGAACTGGAAGATAAATGCCGATTAAATGCCCTTCCAAGCTTAAGAGTGCATAAAATACAGAAAAATACGATCAACTTGCATCCTAGGACAACAACGAAATGTGGCCTATTCAAGCATATGAAAGCAATTGCAGCTCATCGTTGAAAATCGATTTGTAAAAAAATTAAGGCAAGTCTAAAAAGATTGCAGACTATTGGAAGGAATCAAGCATCGCGTAAAATTCACAATGTTTTTTGGTAAAGTAATGTGAGAACATTATGCATTACGTGTGAGAATTGAAACGCTATCTTTCAGCAGGCTGTTTGCTTAGATGGCAGGATGTGGACACAGCTTCTGTCGGCTTCAGTGAAGTCGACGCTCGTCACGCACAGATTCCGAACTTTTTCCTGCATCTCGTACCAGGGATGTGTTTAATCTGACAAAAATTTAAGCGATGAATAAAGACGCAGCGCGTTCGATGACTGGCACCCAATCTGACTAGGCTGCATGCCTCATAATAGTGAACAAGTGCTAAAGAAAACGGTACTTCGCTGAGGTCAGGATCTAAGCTATGTTATTTGGGTGGTCAATCACTGGCTCTAGACTAGCGCCATGCTGTCAGATGTCCCTACCGGAGATAGGAGTGCCATCAGGGTTGATTAGGCGATGTTTACTAACCGCCGCTCAACCTAAAGAACATAAAAGACAATGTAAGCACTACAGGTTCTGAGTGAAGTGTCTACAGGTAGGATAAATATTAAAGGAAATGACAACTTTCCAAGAAACAGTGACCCCGAGAGGGCCTCCTGCTTTAGCCTCTTAACACGCCAACTGGTGGGAAGCCTTCACAATGCACACAGCGGTTATCCAGTACGCTGTGGGACGCAGTCAGCCAATGCAATTTCGTAGCACTGCTCTCCTGCCCGCTGAGGTGCGCCGTTATGCCATGGCGCAAAGGAGTGTGCTGCAACGGGAGCAGCCTCCACCTCACCCTCCCCTCCAAATGCATGCGCACACGTCCACTACCTACGACACCATCCCCACCACCGCCCCACCTCTCTACCTTGGTTGTTATTAATGGGCCAATCCTCGAGGCAATGCAATACGAGGCCGACCCGTGGACGGGGACGGGGTTGAGCAAGCTCACAGCACCCGTCCCAGTTGGAAAAATACAGGTAATTTCATTGGTCCCAAATTAGGGACCGTCGCAGAAGGAAACTACACTGCAAAGAACAGATACTACACATGATCTTAGCTCAGAGAGCCGAGAAGCGATAACCCGCGCGCGCACCCAACCCACGGCCGCGCGTGCGCGTAGCTCCCACTTGCTCCCACCCCACCACACGAGCGTCACCTGACAGTCCCCAGTGCAGCCTACCTTTCACACCGCTTCTCTGCTCTACACCAAACCCCCCCTCCCCGCCTACTGCTGGCTGTTTATCTCCTTTCTCTCTTTTTTCTTCTCATTTTACCCCATTTTATTTACTCTCGCCCATACTACTCACTTTCTACTTCAGTAGACAGTCATCAACGCATCTTAACTTGATGCCCCCTGCCCGCCTGCCATCACTCCACATCTGTGCCGAGAAAATCACAATCAGTTACTACGATGAAGCGATCGGCCTGATTTTGGTGCTGATGAGTCCACGTGCTTCAGTTGCTTGGTTGTTTGTCTGGTTTTAAGGGTAGAACAGTGCAATTTGGGTAGCAGAAAGTTTTTGATTTTGTAACCTTATTGATGCATGCACAAAATGGCTTTGAATATGTGGATGGTGTGGCTAAAATTGAATGTATCATCGACCTGATTCACTGACACAAGGCCAATTTAAAGTCATTTACTAATCAACTGCAAAAGAAAATTGCTAGTGGTTATCCACTCGTTGAAATAGAAAAGTCTGTTGAATAAAGGGCACGCAAACATATGAGTCGAGGCATTCACTTGATTGATGTTCCGCCATGGTCAACCGATGTGGGGTTCTGTTTAGCGCAACGTCACGTGAACTATTTGGCCTGGTTGGTGGATTAGCTTACTCGCGACGCTGAAGTTCAACAGGCTGAGACGTGCAAAATCACTCCCCAATCCACTTTCTGAGTTGAAGACACGAAGAGCCTGAAAACCCAGCTACCGCAGAAATGAATGACTCGCAACTACCAGGCGTTCAATGGTAACATTGTTTTAGATTCTTTGATGCAAGTGTTTTCTGCTACTGTGAAGCCGATGTCATAAGCTTATGTATTTTTCGGCCACTGATGGGTAACAAAAACTGCCATTATACATAACAGAATGCAAGCTGGAAAGATTGAAAGAACTGTACCACCTAGACGGCGCAACAATGTGCAAAAATGTGAGGTTCTTTTATGTGGCTTTAAAAATTAAATGTTTTTGTCACGGTTGTGAGCAAAATGCAAAAGTCGGACTTAAGTTAGATTCCAGGGCCTGTAATTATCGCCTCTGATCGAAGGTTTTATCACTATTACGGTAATGCAGCCGGCTTTTGTTCTTTATGAATGTGTGGGTGTTTTTGAGTTATATGAAGAAAAGGTGAGAGTTAAAAAATACAGGAAAAGAAAGGAGCAACAAAACTCAAAAGAGTTTGCCTGCCCCAATTATTTTGGGGTAACACTTGAACAGCCTGACATCAAAGAACTGCACTGCGGAAATGAAAGCGACTCTGCTATTTAACCGTGGTAAAGAATTACACTGTTCATTGCACAAATAAGAGAGCTTAAACCATTGCACCACCTACAATACCTATTTCTAAGTAAATCTCAATCAAGTGTGTAATTGTTTGATTTATTGCGAACATTTTTAGTCTATTTATTGGTGTACTTAATCGTGTTATCATTTTCATTTACCCTCTTGTCAAAAGATACAACGGGTTTACTGATTTTTATCCAGACTCCACTGTGAAACAACATTCGTTCAAATTAATAAATGAAGACTAATAAAAAGACGTACTATGTGTCGAATCTGGACTTGGGAGACTCATCATTGGCCTGTGCTCGGTACGACTGCTATTCTGGGGCATTTTATCAAAAAGGCAAGTGTCCAGCCTTGTCTCGTTTCATTTCAGTCCTTCTAGCTTCCATTCTACCAATGTTGTGTACGTCGAAGCGTTCATGTTTTGTATCTTCTAAACACTAAACACTACTGGTGGCTATCATTGGTCATTAGATGGTGCCTATTCTTTGTAAGTTTATTAAGGCTGCTTTATTTTTCCTTTAATCGAAAGTTTAACTTCATGATTAGCGTGCACCCTCAAAGATTATTTAATGCCCCGTGTTGTGGCTGTGGACTGCGATATGAGTAATTAATTAATTTTTAAATAACCTGTTAATGTCTAAAATAAATGAGCTCATCGAAGGCAAGACCCGCAGCGTCCTTAAGGTCCTTATGAAGAACATCGTCCGTGACGCCATCGGATACACTGAGCACGTGAGGCGCAAGACTGTTACTGCCAAGGATGTGGTCTAGGTCCTCAAATACCCGACTCAAACCCTGTGAGCCCTCGGTGGCTACTNATGTTACAGCCAAGGATGTGGTCTAGGTCCTCAAATAACCGACTCAAACCCTGTGAGCCCTCGGTGGCTACTATAAGCCGTAGCTGAAGGGTGGATGGATGGAAAGGTAACAGAGCATGTTATGTGAAAGTTGGGACGGCCACTGACGAGGGGGAAAAGGGAGTGTAGGCGGTGAGGGGAGGGATTGCAGGATAGTTTAGGGAGAGTTGAAGGCAGGTGGCACCTCAGTACTTGGCAATGTGTAGATCAGATGCATGAGTGGGCAGTTGGGATGGTGGTGGATATTCGTTGGCCGGCTTCTGGCGCCTCTTTGGTACTGTTCTTCTCTCCCCTCCTTTTTCGAACTCACTTCAACAAATGTTGCCCTGTACCTCACTACTTCTTGTGCATTTGTCTTTCTGTCTTTATGATCGGCAAACATTCACAGTGGTCGCAAGGAGTAAGAGTAGTAGGAATGGTAGGACAATATGTCAGTGATTGAATGCGTAGGCAACATAGAACTGCAAGTGAATCGACATTGGTAATACTCCTCCTGATGGCAATCCAAGGACAACTATAAAATCTCGAAACTGCTACTACCGTTGCAATACTTTGTTTGTTCGGACTGCCGCTTTCGGTCACTTGGATGGCCGTGTTGTAGTGGCCGATTGGCTGGCCTCCGGGCCATGCCAGTAGCCCCTAATCCCTCTGTTTCCAGAATATGTTTAATCTGCTCTAGAACTATGCCTTCTTCTACCTTAAAGGAAGTCTCAAGACGCTACAACCATGGCCTCTAAAATTCAGCTTCAAGTCCATATTTAATGCAAATCTTCCAATCGCACCATCCTCTACTGCAATTTTCGACCTAATTCCACAGCACAACCAGATGATAGCACCTTAACTTCAGCCTCAAAACAATCTAGCTTATGGGAGCTGACAGCCTCACTTCTAAGGCTGAGCCGGGCGCCTCCAAACCCATTTAACTTAACACACCCTAGACCACTTGTTGATAGTGGAGAGCCTTTGAAATTACTTCATAAAACATGTTAAGCGCTCATCAAGGATTATGCGTCCTCTAACTTCTTATTCCGAACCAGCATTGTTGATTTTTTTAAGTGGCAAGGTGCTCTTATGCATCCAAGGAATGCATTTTTAGTATTAGTAACCTTTAGGCTGCCAGAATAAGAGCTCCGCAAAGCAGTTCAGACAGCTGTTTATCTAGAATAACAGGAGTCGATTGGAATGTCTGCTACAAAATTTACCGGATTTTAGCAGATACTTAATTGCAACCTGTCTGAAAAAGGGTCAATTCTGAGGAAAAACTAAAAGGAAATGACGCAAGCTATGAAGTGGCTCAAATACTTTTTGAATGTGCATGGGGAGCGAGAAGTCTAAATACGACAGGAGGAAGTAGAATGCAAATAGCTATCCATAGAAGGGGAGAAATAGCAGAATGGAGAAAGCAGTGACGAAAGAGAAGATACGCACGGCAAAATGATGATAACACTCATGGAGAGACAAAGAGGGGCGTTTTTATGGAGTAGAGAAGTTTGCGCCACCTTTCGTAGTAAAGGGCGGTGATAACGATCTTACCGTCGTCTTGTAGCTGCCGCATTCAGCACCTTTCTTCTACCGCTCACCCTCTCAGTCCAGAAAAGAGGCCAACCAAAATCTCTTGCTCTGGTGTTCTCTCAAATGAGTAGACACTGGAGAGTAGGCTGGGCAGATAGCCTAGCTTAAACACACAATTTACTTCTATTCCACTTTACCTTTTTGCACATTATTTATTTATCAAGTTTTTAACACTACGTCAATCATCAATCAGTCATTGATTGTCGCGACTTATTTCTGTTCACTAGTGCATATTATACCATGTTTGTGGTTTTGTGTGCATGTGCGTAAGGCTAATAGGAATGACATTGATAAGAATAACAATGACTGCAACATCAATGTCCACCGAATTTCCTTGCACCCATATGGTTCAGAGCAATCACCCATTCATTCGCATTCTGGCCATCCATCAACAGGGACCAACCACGTCGTCTTACCCCTTCTTGGACGCCTTTTCTTAAGAGTACCAAGAAATCTAAGTACAGTACTCACTTAATCCAGTACAACTGACTTACTCATCACAATAATGGCGGTGGACACAACCGCACATAGATGCTCAATAAAATCACTTGAAAGCATAGCCTCATGCGTTCGTTTAAGTGAGACCCATTGAGGTCGGGTGCAGTTGTCGATCCAATGCAGTTGCATGAGGAATGGGAGAACCAATGACAGGAGGCTTTAAAAGAGCCGAGCTAACAAGACGTGCAGTGGTTGGGTTGCTGTGTAGCCAATATAAGGTGCATTCCAGTGTGATATGTGGTGGCTCTAAGGAGGACGCAGTGTGTCGCGCGACGGAATCACGGAAGAAGCAAAGGAGGCACATCACAGGTTAAAGCGAAGACGAGGTCGGTGCGGGATGATCTGCAGTTTCCCGTGCATGGATTGTGCGCACTGTCCGTCGCGTCGTAGTAACCACGCGGAGCGTGTGGGTGCTGGAGCACCCATCGACCTGACTGCAGCGCTCTTTTGGGCACCTAGCTGCCAAAATTGTTTGATTCGGCGCGTAACTCGACACGCAACTAAAAGAAGACGCTTGTAATTCCTTGCCACCTGCAGTTGCTCAATTTGCAACGATAGGGAGTTAAGCAAGCTGCAGGGCGGGGTGACTATCCAGCAGGATGATACGTTGCCCAACGCTCGGTTAGTGCAACTGATCGAGAAGGCGGAGAAGCCGGATGCCAGCAAGAAGCGAGTTGACAATACGCTTGACTACCTATCCGACTCACTGAGTCTGTACCCTTAAATGCGATAATGATCCTCTTGAGGGCGGCTACAAAGAGGATCACTGACTAGCTGATGCGCCGATCGACTGAAGGTTGACTGGCTTAGGGTTGCGTGTTGGTCTGCCTTGGTGCTTCGGCTTCAAGGGCTGCAGAGATGGACGATGGTGCTACAACATCCAGAATTGCCACTAAGATTTGAATGCAGGTTGGTGTTTCCGTTTCGCACCTCACACGCGATTGCACATCGCATCAGTCGACTGGTGGTGAGGTATATGGTCACAGTGTAGCGTCTCGAGGCTCCCTTTAAGGTAAAAGAAGGCATAGTACTGAGGCAGAATATATATCCTGGAGACAGAGGGCTTGGGGGCTGTTGGCACGGCACGGAGGCCGGCCAACCGGCTAGTACAATATGGCCACCCAAGTGACCGAAACCGGCAGTTCGAACAAACAGAGTATTGCACACAGCGCAAGAATTTCTCGAAACGCTTTGCATAGATTTGCGTACATTCAGTAGCTATGCCGGTAGTCTATGATGACGCTCATATAGACACACCGTGCGAGAAGTAAGCAAAGTGGAGCTGGTACCCAAGAATGAATAGAAGGAAATGGAACGAATAATGTTAGGACAGGTTGCTGTATGCGTAGAAGGGTAAGAAGTAAAGAGTTGATCGGAAATTAGAGGAGAAGGAGTGAGTTTAAGTATCCGGAAGTTGTTTATATTAGCCCAGTAGCTCCCATTTAGCAAACCAGGTGGCAGCTGCCAGCGCTTAGCTGCCATCGTCATTTGTATTCACCCTCTTCGCTTTGAAACCTTGTAGTTTTGCATTCTGCAACCACGAATGCCACAGTGACTCACAGGAATAGAGTTACCGCACACGACTGCAGCAAAAGCTCGGGTAATCTAAAAACTACAGACAATGAACACAATGTTTGCAGTAATTCTTCTAACGATGCGTCTTATCGAGTGATTCCGAAGCCTGGCATCATCTCTTTGTGCACGCAGGTGTTTTATCTCTAAACTCAACTCACTGCCGCCCCCTTATATGTACTGCTCTGATTATTTGTGTGAATGATACTAATGTTTTGACAAATAAATGCATTAACTGACTATTTGCAATAATTTACGAGCTCACAATTTGCCACCACTTCTTTATGGGCTTAATCACAATAATAAAATATATATAATTATTTTTATTTGAAAGTGCGTATGCTCCAGCGGAACCCTAGAAGCATTGCCACAAATCGGTTGGTTTAAATGCACAGGAACTCTCCCAATATTACGTTCTGCGGTTGGCCTCATTTGAGGTCCTAGTAGATGGTCCGCGATAAGGGCAACCTCGAGAAAGTGTAGGCTCTTTACATGACCCTTTATTATTCTTACCAACTGTCTGTGATTGTGTATGTAAGGGCTGAACTGATTTTTTGGATTTGTGTGTGGGTCTTGTGTTTACCGCTTAAAGTGGCGATTCTACAAATCCAAAGTCGTTTGCTAAGGCAGATACATGTGTCAAGGTCGAGCTGCTTATGTGCTAAAGATTTGCATGTTTTCCGTATTTTCACAAATGAAAGCCTGCAATTCTGTTTTCCCGATTATGCCAGCAAAGCGCCGGAGTCTTGTTGCCCAATAATGTCACTATCGTTATCCTTTATTCATTGGAGCAAAAATATCTGAAAATTTCCCCATTGGCAAATATTTGGTGATAAGACGTGCCTGTTTGGGTAAAGTTAAAGCATATAACGGTGTCTCTCCTATTACCAACGCGTTTTATTGTTTGACAGTCAATGCGTTTTAGACCATCCTTATTTTTTAACGTTGTTCTTGCTTAGTCCATTCGTTTGGTTTTGTTTCAGAAAAGATGAAGAGTTGGCAATTTATTCTGAAAGAGTGAAGTCGGTGCCCAATGTCCTCGAAGATGACATCACGATAGAGAAGTGGGTGCGTTCCCATTCATTTGTTCAAACACAGAGTCATTCTTAAGCATAGAATAAGTGGTAAATGAGCTCTTTTTGCCAAAGGGCGTATCAGGAGGAGGCTATGGAATTGTTTCATTTGGAACCTATCGGCGTAAAAACGTGGTGAGAAAGGATTTTAGATTCATGAATACGATTGTCGAACGCTTATACAACTACCGTGAAGCCTACACACTTGCTAGCTGCAATCACCCAAACATAGTGAAGTTCATTGGCGCCGGTCCAAACACGCGAATGGCCGACGTTCGCTATGTTGTAATCGAGCGAGCAACAGATGTCTCCCTGAGTGAACGTAAGCATCCTCTTTCTCTTGGAGCCAAATTAATCTCTACCACTTATAGTCATTTATTCGAAGGTTGAATACAACATTTGGCATGTGATGCTCTGGGCTCTGCATCTGGCGGATGGGTTGGATTACCTTCACTCTCGTACAGAGCCAATCATTCATCGAGACTTAAAACCTGCTAATATGCTGCTCTTTGACGGATGCACCACCCTCAAACTAAGCGACTTTGGCAGTTCTAAGGTTTTCGAGGTAAACAAGGAGGACTTGCAATCAGTAAATCAGGGCTCCCTTTTGTATATGGCGCCAGAGGTAAAACAGCGTAAGTCTTGATGTATCTTTTACTCGTCTTTCCGTAATTAACTGAACTAATTCCAAAAATTAAAGGCCTCAACTTCGTGTCACCACTTTTACTACCAACACAACACTCATGTGTCGGTCAAACTTTCTTTTCTGACCTTATTGTCAGAAACGGGAGAGTTGTATTTATCAAGTTATATTGTAGACTGAATAGCTGCGAAAATAGGCGACATGTGGTGCCATTGTTGGAAACACTGGAACATCTGAACCACGGAGAGAAGTGATTGCGTTACGATGTTGCGTGATTTGAGTGGAATGAGCAGGTACTTCTAGGAGTGATGAAATCGGATTCAAGCTATTGCCCTTGCGAATAAAAAGACGGAAGTTCACGTTTTATAAACCTAATTTGTTATTCCACATGGCCTTACTCTCTGCATTTGATACTTATCTGTATTTTGAAAATGTGCACTTACAAAGCAGCTTAAATGGGAAGTGATATGAGTAGACTTGAATCTTTCCGGAAGAGTCCAATTTACTTTGTCACCGACGACGGAACCGCTGGATGCAAAGCTTGGACTTGGGTTATGTAGTTTGTGGCAATGTCCTTTAGTGGGATAATTGTGATGTAGATGTGTTGTGGTGAGTAATATTATTCCACGCGTTATTCAGGCTGGATGAAGTAGCTTTGCTAGTCACTACGTATCCAATTCTTCCACCAGCACACTGCCACATCACATAGAATGCAAAAGCAGTAATAATTGTTGTTGAAGACCTCTTGAGGTGGAAAATGGGTTTGAATGGCTCCACCTTTGTGTTCGGAAAAACAACTGATCAGAGTTTTTGAATGATGCATGTGGTGACTTTCTCTGCCTTATTTGGCTTTCAGTTTGACGCAGACTTATTTTTTTCTGTCATAGTCAATTGGAAGAAGCTGTTGTGGTACCTACCGCGAGCGCAGTAGTTAAGCTTGCAACTGTTTGTGAAAAATTGTATTGCACCTACATTTCCCACCGGAGTGCTTGAGCGCATACTGTTTTTCACGAACCTAGATACCAAAGATGAATTCTACACCTGCTACTCAAAGGCGGTGGATATTTACAGCATGACGATTTCACTTTGGGAAATGCTGACACGAAGGTTGGACCAGGATGTGAATCCCCACTCCGTGAAGATTCCTTCATGTCCACCATTTCTAAAAGCTCTCTTTGATTGGTGAGATTCCTGCACTTTTACATGCTCAGAAGCCGCGTCGTTGGGAATTAGACCTAATGGAAACTTTTGTGTGTGCAGCGGAATGGCGGTGGATCCATGTCAACGACCATCAGCGTCTCAATTGGTTCGACTGTTTGATTTTATCATGCGAAATGTGTGCACGAAGACCACTTTGCAGCTGTGCATTAACTTAAAGAACGCCAATGTTCTCAGTGCCTCCTCGGGGACCAGAACCTGCACAGTAAGGAGACGCTGCTTTTGAGGAAGCTTTACCAGTACACGATTATTAGCGTACTTTTTTTCCATTTAAGAGCACCCTCGTATCCTAAGCATTAGTTTGTTTTGCATCTTGTCGGTTTTGACGGAAGCCCTGTTTCCTACCCTTTGCAAACAGACTTGGTAAGCATTCGCTAAGCGTCCTGCTGATTAGAGTGGATAGTCTCCACAAATAATGCAGATCACACATCAAACTTTAATAGTGAGATGAAATTGAAAAGACGCGCTTAAATGTATTTCTTATTTTTGGGTCACGTTCATGTCGAGGCAGTTCCATTTCCATGCTACCGATGAATTGGAAAACACAGCTACTATTCAAGTAAACACTTTGTACTATGCAGAATAGCACCAACAAAGTCGTGTCACATAAGTGCTGCAACGATTCTCCGTTGCATTTTGCGGTTTGCTACGTTGTTGTGATTCACCGAAAGGGCAGCAGAATTAGACGTGTGCAGTGCCGCTACTACTATCCAAACAAAATCGCAGTTCATCCCCTCCCACTCTGACGTTTAGGTGTGTCACTTTGCTTCCACAATCAGAATGGTATCTGTATGTACTTGACATTGTCTATGTCCGTTGCTGAGGTGGCTGGCATAAAGGCTTTGGAAGCCGTAATGGATCGTTTATGGATTGGTACGATGAGTAAATGCTGTTATTGTGCGCATTAGTGAGCTGTAAGGCAACGGGCATGAAAGGGGTACGCTGATGACAAAGTATCCTCACTATATGCAACAATGGAATAGCTCAAATAGTTAAGGCGCAGGAAGTATTATTTTATCGAATGCCCATCTCTACAAGATCGTTATAAGGCCGTCTAAGATGTGCTGTTTTGCGATCCATTTAGGAAGCTGCATCGAAATTTGGTGGTGAGAGTAAACCA
>LWMK02000749.1:0-27754 GCA_001693075.2 Taenia saginata
CAACGAGCCAAATTATTGAGGTACTCATCATAGAAAGCTCTGCTAGCACCTATTTTAGCCACCCCCTGAGACTGACTCAGTAAAACGCTCTCTAACTATGTNTGCACGAACCGAAAGACTGTCCACCCATTAAGCCCTGCCTGTGGTAGGTCACAAAACGCCAATTTCGTCAGGAACCAGGAGCGCAGTGACAAATATACCAATTTAATAGCGCATTTGTCAAGGGCAATTGCTGGTATTGTGATACTCTCCGTTGGGAACAAAAGCGGTGGTCAGCTCAGACACGCATTGGTACTTCTCAAATTCTGCATCGCTTGTGGGAGTACAAATAGATGTTTTCCACTATTGTCATCTATTCTCACTTTCCGTAAGGCATTTTTACAACAAGCAAAACAATTTACAAGAGAGTAGCTTTTGTTGAATTGGAGGGGAGTGTGGAACACATGGTTTTATGGAAAACGAAAGCTTGAACCTTTCTTCAAAAGTGCCCGTGTAGACAGTGTCGCGAGGTGTCTGTGTGCATTTTACTACAGCCATGTAATCTGGAATGCTGCAATGGAATGCACATATTTCTTTGCATTGCCGATTCAACAAGCAGCATCCTTGATCATCCGCTGCAAATGAATATTCCTAATTGGTACAGCAATGTGATGTTTTAATGAGGTCACTAAAGCATAAAATCACGTCGATTAATTGACCTGTCACTCACTTGAGGGAATGGAATAGAAGTCAAGAGGCAAATCGACTTACCATTTTCACTCTACAATTAGCAATATTTTGGCGCTTGAAAGTCCGTTCGCATGCTGCAGCCAGCGATAAGTTTTAAAGGAGCAGTAAATCACAAGTAAGCGGTTTACCATCTCTGGTGGAAATAAAAATGTATCGCCAGGCAAATTATTACAAAATTCTTATGCCCCTCATCATGTTTGCATAAAACAGATTTTGTTCCTTATTCTAGTGTTTTGTAACCAAATTAATGCTACATTTTTCATTCGTTACTGGCCAGATATTTGTGACAAAATCAAACTGCTTGTCAATATTCGCGTAATTCCAGTTTAACTTTGACTTGTGCATGGTATACCAGGTTGTTTATAAAACTCTTTCCTACCTAGAAACAAAAATCAGTACGGATCTCTGTTCAGTAGGTACACCCTTATGCGTGACATCTTTCTGTTTTGGGATCAAGGAGTAAGGGTATGAAAACTTAACGGGAACCGTTATGCTTTAGAACTTCGCGTTTGCTTGGTAAGCGTTGAGTCACCATTACCGCCGCGATTAATGTCGAAAAGGTCTTATCATTTACGCGCTAGCAATGCTAGCCATGTCCAGGCAAATTCTAAGTCAAATGCTGCTGTTATTTGATGTTTTACAGAGGGCACTGAATATGATCAGCCTTCTTTAGCACAGTGGAGCCGTGCTAACATTTCCAATAAGAAAATTTATAGTTCTTAACGATAATAACTATGGTGAAATTTATATTCCTCCCAGGGAAACGCAAAAAAGCGTCAAATTTTTAGGACGTTTACACTAATTTTCGCATCTGATTTTTCTCGTTGTTTGACAAACAATTCATTTTAAATCTCGCTAATTTCAGCAGTTACTCTAATCATTCACTCTATTTCAAATCTCCACTCAAAGCATAGCTCTTAGCAATTTAAACAGGTAGTGAGAGCAGTGTGGACACAGAAAAAGTTGTTGTTTACCAATGGATACTTGAAACTTCCCCTCACCGCCTCTAGATTTTTGCATAATGATAGCAAGGCTAAGTTCTGCGTTGATAAAGATTGATCTTATCACAGTTTTACAAATGGGACGTAAATTGAGGTCATGTTGAATGAATAGACTCACAAGTCTGTACAGCTTAAGTGCTTAAAGGACTCTGGAATCTCCAAATAATTAAGGAGGTGTTTATGCAGATTTTCAAAACATTTGCAAGTCAGCATAGATCTCAAAATCTTTCTCCTCTCAAATTTTGAATAAATGTCTATGATAGAGATGTGCGAAATTCTCACATTGATTCGCATGTATTCACAAAATTCAAATGCTATAGCTGTGGCGCCACCGCCTCTTTGCTTCCTTGGTCGACTAAAAAGAACTAGGCTGGCTACCGCTGCCAACGACCCACGATCTCTTCTCAGCCAGTGAAATCCTATTTTAGCAGACATGCAAAGACCAGGTTTGCTCATCTGCTCAAGCGGTGTTATGAAGTGACTACGACTCCCTTAGTATCCCAGACTAGGCTTAATTAATGCAGAAATTGATGTGATGAACATTATAATTAATGCGCTTCAAAAAGACCAGAAATCTGCATAGCGTTGTGGCTAAAAGTTGCAATTGCATGATGGTAATTACATTAGTTTGCAAAGCCTGATTTTAACATAAATTGGACCCCTTGTGCACCATGGTATATGGAAGAACCAAGCAAACAATATTTAACTTCCCATGTAATTTCTTAAGAGGGTGCCCAGCCAGACCTCTGGCTTCTAGCTCTTTACCGTTACTTTAGCGAGTGAGTGTCTGCAGGTTTCTGCACTTCTGTTCAGCCAAGGGGACCACTCATCGGCTTACATTTAGCATGATGCCAGAATTTATACTTCTATGCACGAATTCCTCAAACACAATACCCTCCATGTTTTAGGTGTCCGCCTAGTTAAACGTGCTTCTGTGAGAAAGGAAAGGCTATCTGCATCCTGCAGATGGTTTTCTCCTCCCATTAATGGAGTCTGGGCGTTAGCATTTAACCAGCAAGTAATGTCTAGACCTACTTTCAAAATTCTCGCTTCACCTGACAGAAACAATTAGGTAGTTTTGATAACTATTGTTTGTAGAGTGTTAGATGCTGTCTCACGTCCTATGGTAGAAGTAAAGTGGTTTTGAGGGCACTAATGATCAGACAAAAACGCCTCGGAAATCGCCTGGCATAATTGCTCAGCGAGTGTGCTGCCATATCATCCATTGTGTCGCCTAGGCTGTGCTGCTCAACCTCAAATCTTCAACGCCCAGATTCTATTAATGGGAGGAAGAGACCATTTATGAGCTGCAGATAGCTATTTCCCTTTTCACTACAACATATTCCATTAGGAAATGAAGTCAATTATGGCTATTGTATAACTTGGTGACTGTTGCGCATAGCTGGGGATATCAAAACGATCATGAATCTTGGATAGACCACGTTATGTAAGTGAAATTAGCAAAAGGTTGCCTGGACCTACATGTTTACGTTCAAATTGCTATTCAATCACACACACCGCTCTAATAAAATATGCTTCAATGTAATACAACCTACTTGTCAACCTTCACTCACACCTTAAGATCGTATAGCCGTGCCGTATCAGTTAAGACAGACTTGCTGCATTGATCCCTAAATGTGTGCGTTCAGTAGTCACCAATGTCTGGTTACCAATATGATTTTATGTTGTGCACCCACCTGTATCTTGGGTCTGCATGATGAGCAGCAATGAGATAAAGCTAGATTTGAAGGAATCTAACTCTAACAGATGGTACGCAAGGCTCTTACGCATCTTTCTCATTTCCCAGAATACAGAGAATGGCCCAGACCTCTCGAGTAAGAATCATGGGCAAGACAGCCCACTGTAAGTAAATGGATTCTCTTTCCCTGAAAATGGTGCCACACATTTCTGTGACGTCGTCTTTCATAGAGATGGGTTAGGAGACTTGATTTTAAAGCCATAAAGTCCTCATATTGTGTGCACTTGCTACGATCAAGATGAACGAATTGCTGACGGCAACACTAATGCTGACAGTCGTATTCATTCAGTCCTTCTTTAAATTTGGAGTAAGATTACCTTCAAGTGACCAGATATCTTTATGGCAGCATAATTTAGACTTGCAGGATACTTTATTTGGCTGCTTGCTATAACGTTACTTGAAGAGCCACTTATGCAAGCCATGTACGATCGCTAATGGTAATGAGTAAAGCTTAATGCGTCACGAAGTCGCCCTTTAAATTTATGCTTTAATTGACCAAAAGAAGGAGAAATATCATAACTCAGCTTGTATTCGTGCAAAAGGAGGCTAAAACGAAAACTTTGTCTGGATTATCCTGCCTCTGTAGACTTCTCCTCTTCCATTTCTGTAAAATGGATTAGTTGAAAAATAATGTTAGTCAAAACAACAAGGTTGCTTGTGTTATTTTCAATTTCAACGCTTACATTATGAGTTTAAAGTGAAACATGCTACTTTTTTTTATCCCTTGCATTCTGCAACGGATCATTTGGGTGTTCCGATACTACACTCAGGCTGCGTGGCCTATGAACCATCTTTGCAGTCCTCTTTCGCCTTTAAGGATGTCTCGTGGTGCCACAATGATGAGATTGAAGTGCAAGTCCGATTCCAATGGACATCAGATCCATATTTAGCCGCCAAACGATAAATCTTCAAGTAAAAAGAAGGACACAAAAATAACCCGACAATCGACAACTTTTTTGGACAAAAAGTAGCAGCAGTACCCTGCTTCACTGCCATCCCAATGCTATGGTCTGCAGCATTGTCAATGGGGGTGGAACCAGTAGTGACCTAGCCGGGGAAGCTCAGTACAGACCTCTCCATTCCTCCGCATGTGGACATCAGGTACGTGAACTGGTGTCAATTCCTCCTATTCTCTACTGGGCGTATAGAACTCTGACAGATGTTGCTGAACAGCATTAACATGAGGACAGAGGGAAAGAAGAAATAGACTCGAAGTCCTACCTCTATAAATTCATGCTAAATCCCGTCCATTGTCGCGTTACACTGATTTTAGATTAGTGGAGGCCCAACTCAACAAAGTTCTTAAAAGAGAAATGCCTTAGGCCTAGTAAAGTTTTTGAGTGGAATTAGTGACGCTGCAGTCAGACATTATCTCATTTGCTCAGAAAGTTGACAGCCATTTTGGCTTATTAATGGGTGTTCTCGTACGGCACCGTTTACTTCGTAATGGCTGATGTAAGAGGATTGCCAAGGAGGGCGGTGGAAAAGGCGCTTATCGAGAGAGAAAGGATCCAGTAATTATGTTTCGTCGTTTGTAGACTTGAGAGACGCCTCAGATCAGTATACACTCAAACCACTTAATAAATGGGATCCAGATCAAGCCATTTACATCTGCACTGAATGTGTAAATCACCTGCCAAGTCGCTCATTTTCCTAAGGCTGAAGGAGGATTAACTGAATTACCATGACTAGCTTTGTTATTTAAGAGACCGGTGGTAAAGTGGCATTACAACCGCTTACTTACTGATGCGCTTTTATCCAACAGGCCCTTATAAAACCTTCACACTCTCCACTGCATTTTAACTCATTGGGTGCGAAATGTTAGGCATGGGTAGCAAACATGCTTGTTACACCTACACTGAGGTCTCGTCAAATGCAGCCTCTTCAAATTCTTACGCATTGATCTGCCTTCAGTGATTCTTAGTAGGTAACGAGATCGACGTCATCTGGGAATAAATGAAACTACTATGGCTGTCAACAGAACATGAGTTCTGATTGTTTTTAAGTCTCAGGTACTCAAGTTCTCTTATTTGCATACGTAGTCAATAAATATTTACTAAACCTCACGCGACCAAAGGTGCACGTAGAGGCTACAATTCCAAATTGGCTAAACTAAAAATGGACAAAGTCACCCAGGCAAACGTGTCTATTTTGACATCCTCATTTTTCACCACTGTATACTATTGTTTTTAACTTCACATTCAATAAAAGCATTTTAGTTTAATTCAGTTACGGTCTCCAGCTATTAGCAGCCATCTGAGCATTTTACGGACCTGGTTTCCAACTGTCATATGGTGATGAACCGATGTGGACTTTTTGAGGTTTCCTAAAGGCTCTTCGAGTACCATCACCGGCGCTTCGAAATGCATCACAGATTCTTCGTCAGATGCGACGCCATCTAGCCGGTACAAGCGCGCCTTTTCGTTTGAAACCTTCATTCAGATCTTCTAAAAATTCTTCTTTTTCATTCGTTTCGGCCACCACCTCTCCTTTTCGGGTGCTAGGCAAATTGGTGAGGTCGCTCTCCGATTTCTTTACCACCTCACCATCTGACAACACGGCAGAGGAGACATGGTATGAAGTGAAAGCAAGAAGGAAAGGAAGCTAGACCAGGCTTGGATGTGACTGCATGCTGTAGATCGTTGGTGTTAATAGCAATCGCGTATGAACATGGTGGACATCGGTTGCATCATGTTCTTATATACTCAAGCAAGCATTTGCTTACCCTTTTAAAACCGCTGTCCATGCGTGTAGGGATTTGTGATAATGCGTTACTATCATCCACGCTAGCAGATCGAGTGAGATTGAACCACGGCCCCTTCAACTCGTGCCCATTTGCATTGATTAATGCGCCAAAATCACCACCATGTTCTGAGCCATGCATTTGTCAAGGTTCGTAGCCCACCTGTTGGTAAACAGACTTGTGTATCAGTGCTCAAATGTGCACATGGGTGAATAATTTGCAATGCGTTCTTCCGCAGCTATGCCGCATTTGTCAGAGCTACGTGTCTAGACGTCTACGTTAATCACCTGCTTACCTTATAGAATCCAGTTCATGATTGCAGTCATTCAGCCCATTTGTATATTAACGAAAGCCTTTTATAATATTAGTGTTTATTGTTAGGGCTCCAGCGATTCTTCGTCACATAGAATTGTGCGGTATCTTATGCTGTATGCTGCACCTAAACTTCACGGAAGAGAAGTGTTTGGTGCGGGTGGCTGAATTGGGGTGGCGCCTAGTGGGCACTGTCAAAGCCGCATTGGCTTCTACGGAATTCCAATTTTTGACCCTAACCCAGGCTCTGCTGTCCGATGTTGGGCAAGAACAGAATGAGAGAATAAATTAAACCTTTCAAATTTTTATTCCCAATGGCACTATGATCGTGTCTGTTTATGTCCTGATCCGAAAGCATGCCGTCTCAACCCACTATTGGGCATGAGTTGACTAGCACAATGAGCACGACCTTGTAGTTCACTTTGATGCAATCTACGCTTTAGTGGTCTCTAATGCAACTGCAGCATCAGCTGCTTTACATGAAATCTGGCAGCATAAATACAATGTCATTTATTTGAACAAAGGCAGCATTTGCAACGGACTTAATATGGAATTTGGACGTTACTTTCCATGCAAATTAATATGTAGTAAGGAAGAAATCACTCAAGAGACGCTTTTAGAGTCTGGATGCAAGTGAATCACAAAAATCCCTTTTGATCTTATGTTAGTTTGTTGAATATTTGCAGAAAAATAAAATTTTTGATGTCCTGGTGCTAACTTTAATGTCAAACTCAAAGCTGAGAAAGATGCGCTTCCTGCCAAGCTGCTTTCATTCCACGGCGAAGTCAACAAAATCTTTTGCAGTGCTTTTTATGATGAGGAGCACCATTAGCATTAGATGCCATGCCCTGGCGCTTGGGCACCGTCCCTTTATTTCCGTAGGCATTGTCAGAAATGACGACTCCTGAAACTCTTATGGATTTACTGGGTGTTTGGCCCCTAGAGCTTCCGTTACCATGAGATTGGCATGTAGCTAAGCTAATGGGTTCTCATTGCCCTTGTACACTTTCATTAAAGCCCATTCATGATTCGCATGTCTAACACTTATCTTCATGAGTAATTCGGATTCAGCACTGCTTTTAAAAGCTACACATGAATGTTCTTAGTTAAGAGATCATTTTTAAGTGAGATGTGCAGAATAGTTCGCCTTTTTATCTACAAATTTCATCCTCGTCTCATATCCATCTTAATAATGTCTAATAAATGTGTCATTCGGAATCATTTTCAAAGAATTTTAATTTCTTTGTCTCGAGGTGTTATTTTTTTTTGTTCCTGATCAAGGAAACACCCATTTTGTTGAATTGAAGGGTTTCCATGTAGTGGCTGTTTCCTCATTATTTACCACAAATGGGTTCCTGATGGCGCTAGTTCAGTTGAGCTCCCCAGTGTCTGTTACCCAAGACAAAGGCAACAGCATTAGTTCCGGAAATGTAAACAAATGCCTGACTAAGTGCACAGGCACGTGACTTGGGCAGTGCGCACCATGTTCATGCGCGGTAGTCGCTAGCACCACCAAACTAAAATATGTGACCATATTAAAGCCTGATGCGCCTCATTCTACTCCTATGATTGGCTTCAAACTGTAACTTACCTTCTACGGAAAGGAATCGAGGGCAGACATGTTCAAAGAGGCGACCGAGACAAAGGAGTTTGTCGAAGAACTGGATGAAGTTGGTAGGCGGGAGATGTGCTCGTGCTGGCTGGATGGCGTCGCTTTCAACGAAAGACTAGTGCTGCTTTTCGAAGGATCAGTGGTGGCGTTCGAAAATGGACTTGTTAGCGAGTTCGTCGAAACGCCACTTTTCTGAGTGCAACGTAGGAGGTAAAAATATTTCTTTTATTTAACGTTCTTCAAAATGTGTTCACTTGGTTACAAATTGTAAGGCGTCATGTAAATAGTTGTAAAGCTTTATGCCATCAATTGCGCTTGGAGTTCCAAGGTCCTAACATGACACAACACCCATAAGATGGCGTGATATTTACGAGCTCCTGCCAAATCGTGGCTTACACTTGTTTGCATAACATTTGTTGGAAACAAATGTGCATATGCGATATGGGGAGAAAGCCATTCACTTTATTACTGGTAGTACGTGCAACGGATTCAGTGTGGACGTCAAAAGCTGTGTCCTTTGTAAACTGAAATGCATTATGCAAGGGATCATGTGAGATAATATTCGAAACTCTAGACAATGCTCATTCGCGGGTAGCATCGATTGCTAGAATAAACCACAAGTATTTCTTCAATCGTGTTGTCAATTTCATCCTCGTTTGGTCTTGTTTCGTTACTGGCCTTTGTGTGGAATGAGATACTAAGGAAGCTGCAAGTGTCAATGGACCATTGCTAATAAGCTTCCTGCAATGCAGCGATTTGGCCACAGCAGTCTGACAAATACTTTTCTCTAGCACTCTAACACTGAGGAACACCATTAGCGTTGGATGGCATCTTATGCCTTTGAGAACAATTGTCTTACACTTACAGGCAATGTTAGGGAAGCCAATGAAAGTTTACAACAGGTGGTTGCTTTATTCTTTCACGCTTCGGTAACCATGGTGATGACACACAACCATGTAAATGGGCTCTTTCTCTCACAATCGTCATTAAGTAGTCAGGGCCGGTATCATCCTTTTTTTCAGCCGGGCTAATGTGAAACTGCCTAAGTGAGTTGACTTAAGGGATGTCTTGCAGTGCTCCGCAAGACCAAATCGTAGCAACTTGAGTTTGATAAAGTCATTCATGCGCATTTATACTTGGACATCTTAATATTGCATCATTGTGCACTGCTAATACTCTATCATTTTTGACGCGCAAATTTATTCATTCATTGCATTTTCACGTGCACATTAGAGCTAAAATGTGGGAACCGGTTTACATACCTAGTCCAGATGGCAGAAGCTTTTAAGGATGATAATGTACATTTCCCCAAAGGGCATCCTACTTTGATGGGGGAGACGTGTAGCAGTAAGGAGAACGCAGATGCAACCTCTATCCCCTCATAGCTTGAGAATACTTGGTCTAATGTCGAAATAGACAACTCGTGCAGACGCACACCTGAAATGCCCAAATATATGCATTTTATTCAAGCGTGTGTTTGAGGGTGAAAGCTGACTTAAAGCATGGAAACCAAAAGAGGGAAATAACGGAGAGGGCTGGAACTCAGCACTGCTCAAGGTGATATCATAACGAAGAACTAAACACAAGAGGTAGTATCAGCGTCTCCATTTTGTAGTCTTCACATCAAACACATTGCAATGGTGACTGAAGCGGGCGCGCAATTCTTTCTCCCTACGTTAGCCTGACAATTAGGCGGTGAATTAAGTGGAAAAATCGACTAACGTCTCAGGGCTTTGAGACGGTAGTTGCAAGGCCCCTCGTCTGCCCATTCTACATTTCACATATTTGTCATCGTTCCAAGCAAAACCAGCACATGCCAACCTATAGTGCTATACTTTCAAGTGTTCTACGCATACCATAAAATTGAATTGGATTATTTTCTGCACGAATGTTCATTGTATGACTGCTTTAACGATTTCTATCTAGCTGAGCTGGTATTAGCCTTCAGAAAATTGGTGAAAAAGGGCTGTTCTCACATCGGATTCATCAATAGATCGACTATGCGGTGGAGTGCTCCTCCAATGGTATGCCTATGATTGGCTCAAGGGATGAGACCCCCTTTATAATCAACTCATAATCATTATATCTAGGTCGGTTTTACAAGAATATTAACGAGTCTGAGCAGGTCGAAGCATACCAACTCAGATTTGGAGAGAATAAAGAAGAAGGAAACAGAGCAAAGTGGACATTTACTTGCGTTCACAGTAAACGCGGTGTTAGGGGTTTAAGGAGAATGTCTTACACAACGTTGGATGTAAAGAATCCTACAATAATGGCAATGCTGCTAGGATGTTGAGGAGATAGAGAGACATGAGTAAGAGTGCGCAACGGCATTATAGACTGCAAAGTCTTCCTTAAATTCATTAAAGGACAAGAAAATGTGGCCAACTAATTGGCATGTGTGAAAGGGGTGAGCAGTACGGCGTGAAAGCAAACAATGATTAAATCGGCAGGCTACATGCAACAACCTTCTAGCACCATAGCCATCCTACCAGATGCTCAAGAAAAAGAGCAGTGAAATCCTTCATGGATCAGATGCAACTAGTAAATATAATAATCTTCTGTGTTTGAGCTAATCACTACACTTCACTTAAAAACCTTGGCCACTTAAATCGGTCCTGAAAATCCAAAGTTTATAAGGCAGAAGCCTCAACTAGCGAGATTGTATACCTATCCCGTGCCGCTGTTTTACACTGAACAGTGGGGAACTAAACACCAAGGCATGCAGGGGACAAGGATGCAATGGAACAAAAATTAAACTGAGGAACAGTAAAGTCTTAGAGGAGAGAATTTCCAGGTCCTCAGGTTGAACAAGGAAGTATGAGACTTAATAGGATGAGGGGGCCATTATTCTTCCCTTTTTCTTTGTTTCCGTCTCCAAATTAAATATTTTAGATCAATGAGTTGCAATCGCTATGAAACTTTTGCCCTTTTTCTCAAATGCTACAAAAAGAGCCTGATGGGTAGAATGAAAGTTGCGGCATCCACATTGCATCTTCTTCAACGGCAAGATTAAAGTTCCTTTGATGTTAGCCATTCTAAATAAGGATAGAATCGGTTTTTTGAAAAATATCATGTTTAGTTTTATTGAGGAGGTTTGGTGCCTGAATAGTGCATCCCTAGCACTGAGTTCATCTTGCATAAGTGGTCAGGTAGATACCAGTTGTTGAAAGTATGCACCCTCCCCTATAAAAATGCAATATACTTGAAATCTGACAATTATTTAGTCCCAGAATCTTGGCAGCCTTGAATCCACAGGCAACGACCGAGCCGCTTGAGGATGGAAACAAAGAGCCAAATGTTAACTTGCTCCTCCATCCTAAGCCGCATTCATGTCTAGTGCATTACCACCAACTTACGGTACTATTTGATTTGCAGCCTTTGCAAAATCACTCAATCAAGACCATCGCGTAGCTTAGTAACTAGTAAGCATGCCTAAGGAAATCAAAAGAATCAAGAATCTTGAGGAGGCTATAACACGATAGCACCTTATGGTAAGGCAATTAGGAGTAGGCAAAATAAACGAAAAGGTTATCAGAGCNGCAGCCTTTGCAAAATCACTCAATCAAGACCATCGCGTAGCTTAGTAACTAGTAAGCATGCCTAAGGAAATCAAAAGAATCAAGAATCTTGAGGAGGCTATAACACGATAGCACCTTATGGTAAGGCAATTAGGAGTAGGCAAAATAAACGAAAAGGTTATCAGAGCCTATAAGCTCACTTGTAAAGTATTTTGCAATTGCATGAGGCATTCTAATGAAATATGTTTCAAAGTAATACAAGCATTTACCGATCCTCTTTTACTCTTAATATTACAAACTCATGCCACTTCAGCTAGGACAGATTTGATGATTTTGTACCTCTAAATGTGTGAGTTCAATGGTCACTTGTGCTTCGTTACCATTATGGCGTCATATCGACGCGCATCTACTTTGGTTATAGAGTCTGCATGATGAGCAGAAATGGCATGAAACTAAACTTGATAAAGTCCAACTTTAATTAAATGGTTCGAAAGACTCTCAAAAGTCAATAGCATGCAGCTGAACGTGGAGAATAACCGGAACTTCTGGTGACAGTAGCTCATTGTATTGGAGGCAGCCACATGAATCCTGTTTTCGTAACATTGGTGTAACACAATGCATAATGCAAGTACGTTCCACTAAACAGATAAAAAGGCCTGCCAAAAACACTATGAGTGCCTAAGCATGATGAAGAGACTGTGCAATTTATCTGAATTATCCAGTCTTCGATTCTAAAAGTGGCTCAATTGGCAATAATCCTATTTAAAGGCTACAAAACTGATATCGTTAATCAACTTTTACATAGGGTCTCTGATATTGCGGCAGGTCTGCATGATTTCCGGGCCACACTAGTGGTCCCTAAGTCTTACCGTGAAATGAAAGTGTGTATTTTGCTCGAGTGCCGTATTTTTTGGCGTCAGACTAATCTTGGGCACTACATGAGTTCGAACTGCTGAACAACTTTTATCTCTATTAAGTCTGTTTAGCTTTATTGATGGTATAAACTGCAAACCAAATTGCTTATCTTTTTGACAGTGTAAGAATGTAAAATTAAGAATTTTTAATGGTCACAGACAGGCACATTTCCATTTTAGGAAGCACGAGTAACTTGTTTTGAGATAAATGCCTTCACTATTCAAAAGTTCCAATAAATTTACATTCACCAGACAATGTTTCAAACCATTGAGGTGCAAAATTCATTAGTGATGATACCTTCCGCGTGTTTCATCCACACTAAATGCAAATAAAATTCTGCCTAGTAATGACACTGCATTTTTCGGTCCCGTAGGGCTTGTGATCTTCTCCAAGCTGCCTAATAGTCGCAGAGGTAAGCTCAAGCTCTGAGACACTGAACTACAAAGCCTGTCACCACAAAAGTAGCACGACTGTGATTCCATCGTACTTTAGATACTTACCTGGTTTGCAAGTCTGTGATTTGAGCCATACGGATGAATCGAAATACGGATACATCAGAGTTCAAATTACTGCTTGGACAGTAGCACAAGTTGTGCAAACGCTGGCCGGTACCAATTTGCTGGTTATTTTGCCGTCAGTATAAACTTCTATTCCCTGAAGATAGTTTTCTGATCTTAGCGGAAATTCCAGGCATTTGGACAGAAGAACAAATGATAGGCTGCCTGTGTCCACAAAAAATTGGGCTTTGTCGCGACTTCATAGGTGCAGCAAGACAATCTGAAATGCAATTGCCTTGATGTATCATAGCACAGAATGAGGATTCTGTGATCGACGCAAGTAGGGCCAATAATCAGTTTAGGCAACTCGGATTGAAGGAAATGACCTGTGACTGGTTTAAATGCATCCAGCTCGTCTGTATTTTTTCCAGACTTCTCTACTTGTCCGCAGAGCACGATTGAGCAAAATGTCTCAATGGTCTTAAAAGCAGCATTAAACCGGGTCGCAGCACCTAGTCAAACTCGAATGTAACATCTCTATGACTTGCTTAGAGCAAGGAGAATCTTGGGTACATGATTCGTGCAAAACCAACCAGCCCACTGCGCAAAAGTGGCACCAGCGAATCGGGCCAGCATCTCAACGACCGATGCACTAAATCTCTGGAATATGAGGCGCTCTTTATTCCCTACCGACCCTGTGCCATGTGTCAGTTATCTCTTTAGCACAAGTCTCTCGGTATTGCCTGAAAACTCAATGCAAAATTTAACATTTTAAAGACTAGAAATCCATTAGATTGCCATTGGCTTAATGCTTTTTCTCCGTACAATACGACTAATTGAATAATAAAGCTGATTTTACTTCGTAAATCTGATGTATCTGTGCTATCTCACTATCAAAGTCTAGGCTAATGGAATGCAACGTTTCACTATCTGTTTTCGACAACACCTTTTTAACGTCATAAAATTTAAGGTGGCAGTAAATGTATTCCTTCATGCAGTCTCTGCTAGAAGCGTTAGCAATAACGCTGGTAGAATATTTCATTTTTTTGACATAGGCATGAGTTGAGCCTTAGTATTTGGAAGGTTGGCGAAGTTCCACGAGTAACGAAGTGGCTTACATGGAGTCACAAAGGCGCACACAGTGCCGTTTACCAGCGTTAAAATACTCAACATTAATTCGACCCAGATAATTGATTTGGCATGCAGAGTTACCTCGTTCTTTCACTGCCACACTGCCGCACGTTGCATTGTCAGACTTTTCGAAGGATTGCAGATCCAACTCTTGAGGTTAAAGTAAGTAGAAGTCAAGTGGTGGTATGCGGGCATTGCCATGGAAAGGGTCGTCATGCGCTACTACCTAACCGATCATTTGTGCCATCAACTCTCCGCCCATGTGTTAGAATACCACTACTGATGTAACTCCTTCCAATTAATTTGAATTCAACTCTGCATTTGGTGCAAAAAGGGCCACACCAGGTTGCTGCATACACGCAGCAAAAGAACTTCCTAAAAGCCTCAGTGAAGTTTGCTGTGTGTTGATCGGATCTCATCATGGCCTATCGCCAGCGTTTCTCCTGTCAAATTCAAATCAAACTTGCGTAGGTTCACAAATATTATCATCTAGTCGTCAGATCGTCACAATTAAAAAAGGCTTACACCACAAACAAATACTTTTTAACAGTTACTGGTTGTAAGGCGGTATAACGTCCCAGCCTAGCCCTTAAAAGCATCCAGTGGAGGGTTCAGACGTGATTTCAATCGACTTTCCTCAAGGCAATCACGAATTGAAGCAATTAATGGCTACAATTGCTGCATGCCAATAAAATAACATATATTGAAAGAGTAAGCCATTTTCCCTCCCTGTGCTCATGTTGTTTTAGCACACGAAGTGTCGCTGCCAAGGCAATGGCGCACTCCATTGCGTGTCATCAGTAGGTGCAAGTTGAAATGAAGCGCCGAATAGATGACTCCTATCCTTACTTCAAGTCTCATTACGACTTCGACTCCTATATAAATGACAAGCATCAACAAGGCGGAATTTTGTAGATTTTAACAGATCTTTGATCTGCTGGTTCATTTATAATGAAACTTATTTCTTCACACATGTGACTGCTGTACGAAATGTCTAACTCACGTAAGACAGCAATGGATTACGCATCTTCAGCCATCCCATGTACACAATGAACTCGAGAATCGTATATAGCGGAACATAGTAGCCCTTCCTGAATGGCTCCGGGTGATCCGATGTGTTGACGATGAACTGCCAACCAATGATGGATGACAGGAAGTAGGAGTAGACAGCCAGTGTGACCACCTGAAATGAGTTAAAAGAGACCTTCTGTTTCCTTTTCAGTCATTTCGTTAAAAGGGCATGGGTTAACGACCGCTTTACAACTAAGCAATCTCACTACATCTCACCTCTTGTGGTTTAACACTCTCACATATTTTGTGAGCCTGTTTTCAAGTTTAACTATAACACCTCGATTAGTGGTTTCGGTGATAGCTTAGCAGCAATGCAATCAGACATGGTAAGAATCTTCTGTCTTTTGGAAGGAAATAGGAAAACATCTATCCCTCTTTAGATTAGGCTGATAACCAAGTGAATCCTTAATGGTAATAACACGGATTATTGAGTCTCTGTCTAGCACCAGTGGCAGTCACTGCACAACACCACGTGTGCTGAGTCCCACCGGCTCTAAGACAAATCAGTCGCATATAAATCCCAAGATTTCTTCCAAAACCTTTTTGTTCTCTCCTGCACCATTTGATTTGTAAATTGCTCCCTTATCTCACACCTCCCGACTGCATAGGAATCGATGGCTACTGCAAGGTAAAGTGCCCACCTTCCTTGTTTTTGGCGTCCGGATGGGTAAAATGCCTAGCTTTTGCCATTTTTCATTCGCACTTTCAATGCCATCTACCGCTGCTCCCAATGTCAAGAAAGTGCACATGATCAGTGGGGAAAAGACTGTAGCGGTAATAGCAGAAGACACATGGAAAGAGCTGAGAGTAAGTGCGAGAGTGGTTCGCGTGAAAGAGGAAGCGTAGGTAGAATGATGCTAGACATATTATTCACCGGAGATCTCTCATGATACCTTACGGCTAGCAATTATTACGGAATAAAAAGCACCTTATCAATCCATTCCTAAACTAATGATTGAGCTGCTTGAAAGGATATTAGCAAATGGTAGCTCACCTGTGTGTAAACCAAAGGAACGCAGGTTTTGTCCATGAGAAACAGCTTCAGCAACGATTCTCGAAAGCTATTTATCACCTACGACCCACAATCCAGAGTAAAGAGCCACGTATTGTGTCACTAGCAAAGTCAAGGATTAAGCTGTGAATTCAAACCTTAAAAGGTGGGGTCTCATATCAATGTCAAAAGCGCATTTCTTGCGTACCGATGTAGATGTGCGATGTAACTCGTTCGTTGACCTGCAATCATGTCGTCAGATTAGCATCACCTACTGTTATGATGGATCTTTGTTATTTCATGTTAAAGTACCTTCAAATTTAAACAACTTCACATCCTTGAGAATTACACTGCTCAACCTCTTGCTTCCCTATTTCCGTTTTATGCGTTACGGCGATTCCATTAGTGTCTACAGGAAGGCAACACTTAGCGCCATTCACCTCTGGCTACAACATCTCCTCCTCTTGCCCAACTACCTGTTCTATCTCCTGCGTGAATATCAAATAACACTGGCATTACCAGATGCCAACAAGCACTTATGAATGTGTCGAAGACTACGGAGGATAAGGCAACATCATACAGTTAAATTTGATGAAGTGTGAAACATAGGATCTCAGGAAAGTTTTAGCAAGAGGAACCTTCGCCTTAATCCACTTGTTGTGTTTACCTGGGGTGGATTGACTAGAGCGTGAGGGTCGCGAATGTAACCGTCCTTTTAGCACCCATTCTGATTGCTGTAGCCCATACCAAGGAAAGGAAGGGATGAGCAGCAACCGGATCCGTTGAGTCGAACAGGCCACCCTCGCGTTAAGTCAAGATACCTGGGAGAGAGGAAAGTTCCAGGTCAGGAAAAATCACCTCCTACACTCATTGCAGCGGCTACTCAGATAGCCAACATTAGCGCGTTATGGAAGGCCAACTTTAGAGCTCATGTCAGGGACACTATTGGTGACAGTAGCAATGTCAGCGCCGGTGGTAGTGCACGCAAACAATTGCTCCTGACAACTCATTCTTTCACACAGTGCCTTTTGCTAATAATAAAATAAACCAAAATGTTGTGCTTATTCTTTCTTCGAGAAATCCATAAAGCTGAAATTTGAGTATCTAGAACCTCAAGTCTTTAGTTGGAAACCCAATATTTTTCATCCCACCGAGCAGCAGTTATCGATCTCATCAGCTTCTTACAACCAACATATAGTTTGGGTTAGTCTTTTATGCAATAACATCTTCTCATTTACTTGATTTCTTTATAATTTCGCGAGCAGGCATTTAGCCCTGCATCCACTCTACTCACACATATTAAAAGTGCCACCAAACTGTGCTTTTAAGGCAATGGCAGGGAATTATAACTCGATGAAACTCGCCAGCTTGAACGAGGTGTTGGGTAGTGGGAAATCCTTTTTTTGGCAGCCACATGAAGCCGAGATGCCGCGATAATGAAACTGGCATTCATGTAACGCACGCACGTTCGCCTGATTGCTCTAACTCTTCCTTTGCCTTGAATAGCTCCAGTAACTGCCAAGGCTGGCGTGAAGATCCATGGCACTGAATTGAATTGCTCCCAAAAGCGAGAAAATGCCAACTGAACGTAGAAACCGAGAATATAGGAGACTGGAATCATTTGTTGGAAGTCGAAGACATATAGCACCACACTTTCGAATTGCTTCTGTTGACCAGCCGTCAAGACAAAACGGTAGACACAACTAACGACCGCATAGGCAAGGATGAAAACGATAAGGTCAATGTAGATTAGGTTCATTACACAGCCCTTCCACCTATCAAAAGGAAATAATAACCTTATTAGTTTACGATTAACACGCGTTTTGGAGGGCAGCATAAATGTGTGGCATGATTTCTGGCCAGTTTATAACACTGGACTTTGTTAATTGGCATCGCAAGTGGGCGATTAGCACAAAATGCAACAAAGTGAGAGCAAAATATTTCGAACTGCAATGGTGTTAAATAGCGAATTCTCTATACGTTACCCAGTATTTGTCTTAAAAATGGATAGTTATACAAGAACTGTTGCCATTAATCAAGTAAAATTCTTTTGGGAACTCGTTTGCTCCACTAATAGAGCTTAATGTCTCTCTCGTAGGTGTTCCACCATTATCATGAATCAGTTAAATGAAGTGCCTGGTAGAGACCTAAATTGCGTTTTGTTATGCAACTACCATCACTCGAATCCAGAGGCAAGTAGAAGGGTTACCTTAGAAGCAGACGGTAAGAACATCTTGGTTATACTACACTGTCATGATGAGATGCCAGAGAGCTGATGCCGAATCGGACTAAGTGATAGAATTGAATGTGTGCAAGCTTGCTTTCGCGTTTTCCAACTAACTTGGTGCAAACATGCAATTCTACTGGATTTCAACTTCTCTCTCTGCAGTGGTGCATGTAAGGATACGTGGGTATGCATGTGCGTGTACTCGCTCTAAGTGTGCAAATCGTCTAACGCATTTCTATGGCAAATGGCAGATTAATGTGCTGATTTTTTGAAATGTATGTAAGGTGCATTCAAAATCAAGGCCAGCATCAATTGTAGATTTAACAGGCGCTAATAACGCAGTGATTTTGGACGTGACAGACAGTGTCAAATCGTTTTCTTCGATGCACAACAATAAAATCGGACCTCATTTTTGCATAGACTTTTGGGATTGGTGCTATTTACTTGCTTCAGCTTCAGCCGCAATTTTTTCATTAGCAACGTGGCCGATTCACATAGATCAAGTTTGCAAACTAAGATCTTTAAAATAGTGCAGTGTTAATAATTAATCTCAAGAAGTGTGCTTTATGCTTCCGAAATTCAAAAGTTATCCGCACCTACATTAATTTTCTTTTCATCACAAAACGGAGATTTTCAATTTGATCTCATTTTACAGCTTTTAGCACACATCATTCTTTACGCTTACATTATAACCAAACTTGCCATGAAGTCAGAAACAAATTAGTGCTTTAATATATCTGGATTAGGGCATCATTTAATCCTGATTCGACTTAAACTGCGAATTTTATTTCTCTTCGCAGCACACTAATGTGGCCTCTGACCTCATCATCAGTGCCGTTTATAAGAACAAACCACTAGACAGATTGTTCATGAATGGGAGATCGGTGTGCTGAATGAATGCAGAATCTGACACGCTTTGCGGTTCTCCTTACTCCTTGAGCAACAGTAATTTGGCACTGTGCCTAATTGCGTGCTTGCTAGTAAACTTCCGTGCATTACACCTGTCATGTTGCTTTAGCTTAGATGTATTTTGGTGAGGACTCGAAGACGAGACCTTTCTTTAATACCTTAACAATCTCGGAGAGTAGAATTTGTTCTATACATTTTGGTGAGTGCGCTACACATTTGCTACTGATTAGTACAAAAGTAGCAGCTACACCCTGATCCCTAATAGATTAGATTCAGGCCATTTTTTGCTTTCCAGCAGATGCACCAGAAAGCACCGCCTAAATTATGCACCGTCTTGCTCGTCTACGGCCAAGGGTTGATTTGGCGTAAATCTACATGCATGTAACCCCGTTCGCGGATTCGGCATGTTAAGACGATGGTAAGCGGAAAATCGTGTAAGAGCGAAGTCAGGTGTAACTCATCTCTCACACAAGATATTCACTAAAATATTTATTTAGGAGGTGCGCAGAAAGTGTTAGTGCGTGAAAGTAGGGAGCCAACCGTCAAAAATTCAATGAAGAATAAGGTGGTTGGTGCATGGATAAATGTTGTAAACAACGCACATCATGCACAGTATCGTAGAAACCAGCATGGTGATGAGCGAGTTTACTATTCAAACTATCTGTTACATTTTAGGATAAAAGGTAAGGAAGAATAAGTAAAATTACTCAACTAAGAGGAAAAGCGTTATTCGTTTGAGGCGACCTTGTAACCTCTTCACTTTTCCGTTTTGAAGCATTAGCTTTGGAGTGGGAAGTTAAAAATTGGAGTCGAAGCAACTTAAAACCACCAGGGTGCTGAAAGGCTTTTAACAGGTTTCTAAATGACATCCACCCTTTCTCTCGATATGCCTTACAAGCTGTGGAGTGCAGCAGTGGCTCTTTAGTCGTTGCGATGGATTGTAGGAATACATAAAGGTCAATTAGGAATCGTCAGATTGTCAGACGTTTAAATGGCCTATTTAGTGATATTTTGCGTTTGCTCTAAGAGAGAACTTTCATTTTGTAGCTTCCTGGCAAAAGTAAGTGACACTTATTGACAGGTTCAATCTACTGGAAGAAAAGAGCAAACACTCGTTGCTTCTAGTGTTGCCGCACTTGCATGCCTTCAGCGACAACATAAGAAAAAATTAAGGAACCTTCTCTATGAAATCGGGTGCTGGATTTTGGGCTCTAGACTCTTTGAAAATGGCGATAGGAGGCACGAAGAACAAAATGCTGAAAGTGAGGATGTTTGAGATGCCCACAATCACACGACTCTCCTCCAGCATATCCACTTTCAAGAGAACAGTCGCCCACGAATGCTAAACTGGAAGGAATATTTACGAGGTCCGAGGTCTGACAATCAACAGTGCGCTGTAAGCAAAGTGTCAAAAACAATTATGCTAAATTTTGTAGTTGCTGAAAAGCACTAGAGTATAACAGCAGAATGTTGGCTGCATATTTTCAAAGACAAACAAAGTGTGTATCTTAAAGTGAGTCAACGCAAACACCCTCAATTATCATGAAAATCGGAAAGAAGACCATGCATCAATGAGCAGGTCCAGAAGGTGCAGGTTAGACTACTGGACGGGATTGGCCTCGATGCAAAGTCGCGATGCGTCAAGGTCGTAGCACAAATGTTTCACCTGCCACTTGCAGCAAAGAATCTTGCATATTTGTTAGTATCTGAGAATGCAAAAGGAAGCTGAACGAAAACCTGAGTATACTTCTACGTTTTTAGCCAAGTGTCTTGTCTTGTTTACATCATTAGGTTCATTAAACAATCAAGTCTTTTTAAACTTACAGTCCTATGCAACCTGCGCTCAAATGAATGCTACAAAAGGGGGTTAACTGCTGACAAAGTAGCAAAAGTTGACGCATTTGTCAAGAAACCGAGAATTTTAAAGTCTTGAATGCAAATTTTAGTGGCTTGACAAGCACCACAAACCCCATGTCTGGCTATGTCATTAAATTTTTGCGACTTAATGATCATTAAGCATGGATATTTCGCTTGACCTATAAATTGTCCCGATATATTTCCAAATGTACTTATTTACCCGATAACAAGAAGGAGGCTCAATTGTTTCAGAGAGACAATTGCTGGCGCATGGGTCACTGCAAGTGCAATCAACGTAGAGCATGCTTGTGTAGGCTTGCTGTACTCTGACGTCGGTGTGTATTAGTCACTACTGACCCTGCATATTAGCGCTGCTTCAAAAGCTCCTGATCTTGACCCAAGCTCTGATCATCCAGAGGACGACTAAACAGGGCCGTGGACTGGTGTTTCAGGATGGTTCAAGTGCATCAAGTAAGGAGGTGTAAGGATAAAATAATTGAAATACTGAAATAATTGACACTTTGGAGAAGGATCGGATTAACATTAGCGTGAAGGATGTGATGCACGACAAAATATTTAATCTAGCAAAATGGGCAAGTGCTGTTCCTAACCCAGAAAATCATCTAAGCTCAATTAAACATGCCTAAATGAAGAAACGTGCTTACACGACTCTATGTAACGGAGCCTCATATTATCAACTTCGGTTGAAAAATGTTGACATAATGGAAACCGAACAATGCTTTTTCATGAAGAAATAGCAAAACCTCGATCCATTTAACATGCTTTGGTCCTAAAAAGAGCAAGAACCCGTTGCTGTCAAGGTTGTCATTTTGATAGAGTTATTATTCGCACAGAATTGTCTAATGCCATGAATGGGATAAAAACTATCTTCTTTAAGCAGTAATATTAGGGAGACATAAATAAGTCTTACAACAAGAATGACTGGACTCGGTCATCATTACTTGCTTGTCTTCAGAAAGCGTATGTTTCTGTTTAGATTTCGCCACACATGAAGAATTCAGTGGTGCTTCAATAAATTGGCCTTTTTGAAATAATGAACCATACGTTTAGCCATCTAGCTAAAGCTGCAGTAAGATTGTGATTTTTTATTACAAGTCAGCATCCGAATGGTCTCAAGTGCAAGGCGACATGCATAATGCGCATGTGAGAAATGAAAGAGAGGTAGACCTATTATTCCTTAGTGTCCGGTTCCTCCTTTTGATACATTTCGATGATTTCCCTTGGTCAGTGACTCAGTTGACGCAAGTTGAAGCAAAAGTGAAAGATTCTTCCTCTCGGCTAAGGTGTAAGTAAGGAAGATGGTTTTCAAACTGCAATCACGAAGCTTAATTTTGAAAAGATTGCGTACTCTAACGCAAGGTGAGAAAGAGTGCTTTGTTTGTAATTGAAGCCTGTAAACTTCTTTGGCATTTTTCTGATTTGTTAAGACATCGCTGCGTGCCACTAAGATCATCAACAGACAGTATAGACGCTATTGTTAGTTGGGAACTATGCTAAAGCAGGTGCCGATGACCTCAGCATTACAATTTCAGAGTGTCAAAGGAACACGTCACTCGTCACATTAGAGGGCTAGATTGGAAGAGCGACCGTTTATTTAATCAAATTACCAAGAATATATGAGGTATGTGAGTAACTACTAGAATTAAGTGTGTACTGATAGATAAAACTGGTGGAGGCCATGAATGCCATATTTAGTGCGGTCGAGACTACAGTGAACTAGTTATTACTGTAGACAGAGTGCAGCTTCAGAAGACATCACGCTTATGCATTAAAGAGTCTTCTTTTGTTTTTTATCAGTTAGTAACCTCTGGGTCATTCTTACCGATCATAAAATAGCCCGACATAGGCTATGTAGCAGGCGAATGATGGTAAACTTGACTAGAGATTAAAGGACAGAAATGGCCACAGCAACTTCTTTCACGGCAAAAGCTAAGAAGGGCAATTCTCTTTAGCATTGTGTAATTTTCGCATTTTGGGTCGTCGCTACTCATACCACCGTCATGTTTTGTGTATGAGGCCAACCAGTTTTCTTGCTTTGGAGTGTACTTTAACGCAGATAGAGGTTCGCGAATTAAGATGCTACTTAAGAGGTGTCTGGTAGAGTGTCCATTGGTCGCACACTGTGTTAACCTCCTCCTTCCTTAGTGTGACATCCTGTGCACGCAGTTAATTGCAGTTCTTCATCCAGGTGTCGTTTGCCACCTTAACAACAAATGCAACCTTGTGGCACTTGTACAAAGTTGTCTCAGCTATCAATTGATCCTGTTATGCTCGATAGTCACGGAACTAGACATCAAAGCATTTGATTGTCAGTCGGTCACGTCTTGGCTCCTCCTATTTATTCTCACTATAACGTCTGCCAAGTGTCTCTTAAAGCAACTGAGCATTATTTGAACTTCGAACCATCTTAACGCTGAACGAGTGAAGCTCGTATCACGCTAGTACTTCCAGTATTTACTACCCACCTCATTAGAAATCCGTTTATGTTGTCCAAATGCTTTGCTACTCGGAGGCTTCGCAAACTGTACGAACTCTTTCTACTCATCTGCCCTCTAAGCTTTTGACATTCTTTCCACTTTACTAAATTTTCTGCTAGGTGGATGAAAGAATGGAATAAACTGCTGCCTATATAGAACGGCTCGGCACTCCAGCGATCAAAGCTGTGCAGGTAGGGTTGCCAAAATAGGCTGAAGTAGCAACAAAATGGAGGTAGCTGAGTAGAGTAAGATAGAATGAATAAGGCGTAATGATTGTCTGCAGGTTATGGCACGTGAGTGAATGAGGGAACGAGAATCGTTCGTATGACTTGAGCAAGATAATTGAGGTCGACGTGGAGTAGCAGAAAGTTGTATTTTTAAATAAATCAGCACGGTTTGCACAAGTACAATGGTGTCATGAATGGTGAATGATGCGAAAGAGACATGAGGCAGCGTGGAGATGTGAAAAATGTAAAGGGATGGTGATGAGGAGGAGACGTATTCCAAGGCTGTTGCATGGAAAGCGAGAGTAAGGCTTTCTACTATCAATGCATAAGTAGAGGATCGGGTGTAGAAGTATGGTTAGTGAGGGAATGGTGATGTTAGTGAAACTAGAGGTGGACTGGATATGGAAAGGGAGTGGGGAAGGAGGTGAGCAGCGTGAAAGGGAAAAAGCTGGAGAAGTGGTAGGGTAAGGTAGTGGGGAGTGAAGACAGGCAAGCGACCCGAAAATTATGGGTATGGATGGAGAGAGAAAGAGAAGACAGTGCTAGGTTGGCCCTGGAATTGCTGAGTGCGTCCTGCCTGCTATGCGATTATCTCGGCCACCACGTCGTCGCGTAGGAATTAAGCAAATGCATTCTTTCTGAGGTCGGCGCTGCAACATCGTCAGCGTCGGCGGAGGCCTCCACTTATACAGCACTGATGCTTTCCAAATCGTGGATGGTATAAAACTGATGGTACACATACGTTCCTTGCCCGAAAATATTAAGTCACTTATTGCTACCAACGTGCGGGTGATTGAGGGTGGCTTCGGCTGTCACCTCATAATTCGAATTGCCAGAACAAAAGCGTATTTTTGACCTGCACAACAGCCAAACCAGTGCTCACACGAACAAGCTTGCATTCACATGGCTTGATGGTGTGCTTTAATTGATAATGATTACGGTAAGGGTGTTGGATGAGGAAAATGTCCGCCAACATAAATCGATTTACTGGGATGTCAAATCCGATGAACCATGTGAGGCAATCTGTAATACGTCGGCCATACTGTGTGGAACTGAAATAATGGGTGGGGGAGGAAAACAAATCAAATTAAATGGAATAGTGCTAGGCAAATTTTACGACTAACAAAATGAAGTGCAAAACAGTTACGACTTCCTATTATTGCTCCTCATCGATCGAGTATCACAAAAAAGCCTATTAAGAAAATGAAATAATAAAAGAGAAGAAAAGGCTGCCTATACAAATGATTAACTGTTGTTATTTCTGTAGTTGTTATTAATCGGATTTCGCTGATTCCTGAAAAGAAGCACAAGATTTAGGGGTTAAATCAACTATATTTGGTATAGCAGGCATCACCCAGATTACTTCACCAGAGTTTGAGCGGCTCCTGATATCTTGAGCTTCACCGAAGAAGGCCTCCGCGGCTGCCGCTTGTGCTTTAACATTCAAAGCGTCCCAATTTTCAAGATACGTGAACGGATCCTCCAGTACTCGCAAGTAGGCATTCGAGTTCAGTGCACAGTCGATTTTCATGTGAGGCACAACGAATTCGTCATCACGATCTGAACAAAAACCAAGTATTAAGGTGTTAGCGTCAAAAAAATATAAATTCGATAATGGGTGCACATATGCAAAAGAATTTGTGAGCAAGCAAAGCTGAGGTGCGTTTAGGGTCTCACCCAGGAAGCCATTTTCTTCACCACACGATTCCGGGTTCGACATCCTTCATAAAGCGAACGGCTGCAAAAACAGGCCCAGATGTCCAAAATTAGTTTGAAGCGTTGATGAGCCACAGTTTAGTAAAACTAACGTTTGAAAAACCAGCACATGCATGCCGAAGCGTTCGAAAGTTTAAAATAAGTTGAAAAGCTAGCCCATAAGTGGAGCACATAACGAAGTCAAAGGAAGTTATCAGGCCGCTGAATAGCAGATGGGCATTCAATGTTAAGAATAATGCAAACCCATAGTGGCGATAATGGCAATGGCAAAGTCAATAAAAATAAACAAATTTTAACTGTAAATAATAGGCGCATGCGCAAATTTATAAACTTGACTAACTTGAATATCTAAATAGATGCTTGGCGTGAGTTACCTCCGTTACTATCACTAATTTCAACTTCATCACGATATATTCCATTTTCAATTGCCATCTTCAAGCTCTAGCGTCTTCTAAAGTCACGGAGAGTCTGCATCGCTAACGTGTCATCTGATTTTGACCCACGTATTGCACACAATCTGCCATTTATGGCGCCTGCTCCAAAATGTGTGTGGAGGACACGTGATTTGGCAGTTGCCCGACAAAGAACTGCAAGTATCGCCCATGGAACAATGGCTATTTGGTCTAACGATGGTGCCACAATTCCTCCAAGCTATTTCCTATAAACGGGATCACCGTGACAGCATTTAGGCGGGATTCACTGCATGAGATAGCTGTTCTCTTTACATATTATGTTTTTCATTGCTATGGTATCCTCGTAGGTAATTTGAGGGACACAATCACTGCTAATGGCAACGCAAGGCCATTCCTGGCCCATTCGTGGTATTTTAGGCCAAAAAACATGTGCAGCATTTGGGTTCCTTCTACTCATGCAATTATGATCGCATAGTATCGATTAATCCAAGACTTTCGTTCTTTGGCTACGATATGATAAGAATTATGGTGGATCTACGGAGGTATAAGACAAACTGCAACTGACAGGTAGCTCTTTAGACCTTCCGGTTCTTCTCCATTATCCAAAGGTCAGAAACTTGTAAGAGTAAAAGCAGCATAAGCTTGAAAACAAAAAGACATCATTACTAAGAGTTTGCCTCTAAAAATTGCTTGAGGTATCTAACTCACTCGTGCGATTTCTGGCAGGTTCTCAAATCTGGTTTGACACTGACCTCACTGATAGGGGAATGGACAAGCGTACGTGTATGGGCTCTGACNTATTTCTGGCCCATTCGTGGTATTTTAGGCCAAAAAACATGTGCAGCATTTGGGTTCCTTCTACTCATGCAATTATGATCGCATAGTATCGATTAATCCAAGACTTTCGTTCTTTGGCTACGATATGATAAGAATTATGGTGGATCTACGGAGGTATAAGACAAACTGCAACTGACAGGTAGCTCTTTAGACCTTCCGGTTCTTCTCCATTATCCAAAGGTCAGAAACTTGTAAGACTAAAAGCAGCATAAGCCTGAAAACAAAAAGACATCATTACTAAGAGTTTACCTCTAAAAATTGCTTGAGGTATCTAACTCACTCGTGAGATTTCTGGCAGGTTCTCAAATCTGGTCTGACACTGACCTCACTGATAAGGGAATGGACAAGCGTACGTGTATGGGCTCTGACACGACTCTCTAGCATCCACAGGCTGCATTAAATCATTGGACAAAGGTATGCTGAAAGCGCGTAATCCTTTAGTGTGATTTTATGATCTAGGTAGGGTCTAAGAATAAGTAGTGACTGAAAGCATCGTAAAAAGTTACTCATGCTTGGAACAGAGGCTTTTGAGAGAAACCAAATAAATTTTGTTTTTTGGAAAGACAAAGTTCTTTTAATACTCATCTACCAGTGCTTATCCGTTACTTATTAGTGAATACCTAAATAATCGTGGTGTGTGCAAAATGGGCTCCAGCTTGCTTGGTAAGGGCTAGGCTCCAAATTTAGCTGCGATCTACCCACCCACCATTACATATAGCGTGTTTGAAAAATTTCGGCTTCACAAACACCCAAAACTAGTCAACAAATTGACAAAAGCTGTATTTTTA
>LWMK02000750.1:2100-25356 GCA_001693075.2 Taenia saginata
AACTGGATGACATGAAATTCCGTGCGGATCTTCTCAACGTGGAACAATTAACACTGTCCATCCCCTCTCCTTTGACTCCTACTTCGCTGCTCCATCAGGGAATGTGCAAGATGCATTGATCAGCGAACACGCTGTTGCGAGTCCTCCTCACTTTGTCATGGAAGCTCGTGAGGTTCCCACTGTGTCCTCCAGTGCTTTAGTAGCAGTAGCTAGGAGTACATGAACGTGATTGCCTTCAAGAGGCAGCAGTCAACCCCTTCTTTCCACTTCACTTAAGGGCTCCTGAGTTGACATGCTCAGACCTAAATCATTTGTGCTACTATGGGTGGATGGAAAGCACTACCATGTAGACACACTTGTAGACCTCCAATCTGCATTCGGATGTAGATATTCAGCTCTAATTGCGTTGGTCTTGCGTTTACAGAGGCGCATTTTGAATTGAAGTTCAAGTACACGGTGTTGTCACATGCAAGAAGGGAGGAGGTCAAGGTGACCACTCCACACTGTTTCATGGGTGCTCACTTGTGACTCCGTTATTGCTAGCGTACACTTTTCCAACGTGTAATAAATGGCGACCAAGTAGTGGCTGAGTTATGTAATTTGGGTCGTAACGAATTTGTCGATGGTGATGCTCCCCAAGTTGGGCACAAATTGGTTTGCGTCAGGATTCCATTGTGTGCTGGAGGGATTTAAATCTTTTGATAGTGGCGATTAGAGAGGGAGCATTCTTTATCAACGTAAGGGTGTTGGTGTTAGTCGCGTCTTAAAAAATAGTTTGTTGACACCGTCTTCACATTTATGTGTTAAATGGCTAGGGTTCCCTTGGGTTAGAACTTATGACAGATACTTAATCAACGCACGGCACTCTCCCTATCATGGGGAACTCGCTGCTAATTCCGCTCATTGCTATAGCATGCACACAACCACATGCTTTGCTCACAAATCGTAGAGAGCAACGAAGAATTTCCATCAACGTCTTAGGACTCAAATAATGCGGGCACAGCTTACGAGTCGCATTGACAATGTCAGTTGATTGAAGAACGCAGCAGATTGAGTTGGGTAGAGTAGTGGCTGCAATGAAATCTGTGGGAAAAAGGGATTATAATTCGCCTCATAATTATGGTCACATGGAAGCCCATTAATCTCGAAGAGGAGGTAAACGAGGGCACGGTTTGTTATCATTGATGAGGAGAAAATAGTGGACGGTGAGGCGGCAGACTTTGCTGTGAACTCGCGCTCCTTTCGCTACGACGAGAAGGAGGGAAGTGTTGCAACTCGCAGGTCTATGTAAAATCTGTTTTTCAGGTCATTATTTCTCTTTTTGACATGGGACAACCAAAGGCTCCAAACGAAAGGGGATAGGTTTGTGTTGGGGAGTGAGCGAGAAGATTGTTTATTGCAAGAGACACTCCAAGATCATCGGAAGATCTTCAGGAAAAGAGGAATCCAAATTAACTTATCCCCTTACCTTCGTGTCAGCTTTACTAGTCGTCTAGATGGTTAGATTACAGCGCAAGGCTTTTCGTCTCCTTGCGTTGATTGCTGCACCTCATGAGGGAAGAGTAACGAAGGCATCGAGAGCACTTCGTCAAGCACAATGTCGTGAGGGATGAAACGAGTGGATCGCATCAGCACCATCTCCCTGCTCTGTATGTGTGCATTGGGCAACTTGACTGGCAGTCGTATGACGACCGCGCAAGATCTACCACTTACGATGCGGCCAGAAGATGTTGGTCACAGGCAAATCCCAATGAGTGAGAGGCAGGTCTGGTGAGTCATGGGAAGAAGAGTCGTTATCTCTCAGGACACTATATGACCTCATGCCAGAAAACACCGCTCGTGAAGTGAAGACCTCACTCTACACTTAGGGAGGGGGTGGGAGCTTGAGCGGGAGTGTGGTTCCTGCTTCACCCTCACACGGGACTGCATCTTCTCCATTTCCATAGCATGCTTTCCTGGCTCACAGTTTTGCATTTTGTACCTTAACTACCTGGATAACCTAGTGAACATTTTATCGAACGTGAGTAGGCGCATTTGGGTCTGGTCAAGATGAATGCGTGTTATAAGGAACATTCTGAAATCATTGGAGCTTTTGGCAGTAAAAGAAGATATTCAGAGAAGAAAATTAGTTGGTAAGTTTTGCGCCACCTTTGCGTCCTTCTCTGTGGTTGCATTACACCACTACTACTGCCCATGTGGGATGGACTCGTAGTAGGTTCGGCGAGGCGACTACCCGATGCGGAGCAGTTTAGAGCACCATTGTCATTTATGCTTACTAATTCCAATGAATAAGACAATATGGTCATGTCATACGTCATTTCTGCTCCTCGATGCGACTGACTCTTCCACATTCTCACTTGCCAACAACCCATTGCGATCTTCCCACATACAAACATCTTCCTCTGTTCGCAATTCATGCCGCATTGCGTCTTCCCATACCTTGTCCAGATGAAGACAGGCCTCAGTCTTACTGGCTTGCAGTCAAGCCTGTGGTCCTCGTGTTGGCCAGAACGACATCGGGGAAGCCCTCATTTACTGCATCGGTGATTAACCTCCACTGACGCTTGAGTTGACGCCCTCAACTGCCCTGCATAGCTGAGTCTAGAGGGTTTGACTAAGCCCCTCACACTCAGTCATTCCCTCGTCTATCAACAGTGTGGCCGGGTGTCGCCGCCATCTCATCGAACCAAGTGATTGCTCCTCAAATGCAAGAGTTCCCCTTCTAAGTTATCCCATTTCCTTAAGGATCGTAAAGAGAAAAGGGAAGTATTGGTGAATGTTGAAAGCCCTTTCCTGTACCAAAATAGATGATAAGTGCTTACGCATGTGATAAAAGGGAAAGATAAAATAAGAGAAGATACTATTATTTAGAAGTAATATACATGGTTGGGATAAATGGGACATCATCCTGCCCTCCTTTCAAATGGCAGGCTTCCTTTCTTCGTGGGCTGGATATCACCTACCAGGCGTCAAACACAATCGCAGAGACCATAGGCGTTACTATTAAAAGGGTTGAGTGGGGACCACTTCACCTACTCGGAATCCGTTGGACTCTGACTGAACATATGGCACAAAGATTTTGGACCCTAGACTAATTCAGCATCGACCTCACTGAGGTCGCTATTCCACTGGGTGTATCGGCGTAGAAGGAAACATTGCTGTAGAATGATGCATGAGGTGTGAACACTAAAAATGCGGCTTTGTTTGACCACGCTACACTATCAATGCTCCTTCTTCTTTACTAAATCCTCTGCTTACCACAACTTCCAACTTCACTTTCTTCCCAAGTTCGGCCTAGCAAATTGAAGTGAGTCGGTTGTCTGATCAAACAAAGACTTAACGTCGACAAACACAAAATGTCGAAATAAAATATTTCTAAATTAAATATCAGTATTTGTGGTGGATAGTCCTTTCACCCATTATGAACTCAGCAGACTCTCGTGTCATGGGGAGTCGGAGGCCTCCCCCTATAATTACTAACAACAATTTATTCGCTTCCCTTCGTCGGTCACAGCGGTCTGGACAATTGTACTCCACACCACCAAGTTGTCGTGTTGACTGATTTACACTTCTCCCACTTTGCCAATAGCCAATGCCAAGAGACAAAGCACTGCAAAACCGCTTCCATTTGGGTCCTGTGGGCCTCCACTCCATTCGCCTGTGTTTAAATTCACCGTGTTGGATGGAACAGTTGAGTGAGAAATCAAGTTGAAGGCAGTGTTGGCTCCTCACACCGAATCCCAAAAGTCAGCCTTTGTGTAAATCAGCGAGGGATAGGTCACCATCAATGGACTGATGCTCAATTCATTGCACTTTGCTACTGCGATCGCAGTGCTGAATTCAATCCTACTTCTGGAATGCGTCGAAAATATTCCCACACTGGCCACCGGTGGGCTAATACGTATAATCGTGCTGAAAAGACCACATTGGAGGATGGTAACCACCGACTTTTATCCATAGAGTCACCGAATGCATTTAGCACTCAAGAGCATTGCTTCAATTCTCCACTTGACGCCTCTAACAAACGATTCTTCAGTGGTTTTGCCTTCTTCGTTGTCTTGCGATTTTGCTAGCATTCCATCCACACTTTGTAATTTGAGTCTCTGCCCAGTTCATCAGATTCCCTTCTATGCCGAAACAGTAAGGAGGAGGTCAAGAGATTTTCTGTGCAATGCGAAAGAGAGGATTGGATGCGGTGCAGGAGTGGATGACGTTGGCTTGACCACTTACATCTCCGAACGAAGAGGGTGTGTATAGGATTAAGACGTGAATTGGATTATGGGGTGCACGAGGAGGCAAGTTGTGCGCCACGGAATCGTGCTACTACATTACCCTNCTATGCCGAAACAGTAAGGAGGAGGTCAAGAGATTTTCTGTGCAATGCGAAAGAGAGGATTGGATGCGGTGCAGGAGTGGATGACGTTGGCTTGACCACTTACATCTCCGAACGAAGAGGGTGTGTATAGGATTAAGACGTGAATTGGATTATGGGGTGCACGAGGAGGCAAGTTGTGCGCCACGGAATCGTGCTACTACATTACCCGTGATAAAGTTTGAAGAATCTTGCAACACTTAGGCTGTCATAACGAAACACCATCGTCTATTTATCTTCTTTTGTCAAAAGAGGCTGCTAAACAGACAGCAATATATCTCAAAATGTTGATGTACATTCCATCAATGCAGGCCAACAATCACCTGAATGACCAATTTGTGGCTATGAAATTGAGCCAAGTGCCTTCACAACTTTCCTTTATCCCAATACCAGCTACCTGTCAAGCTTAAACCCGACGCTTTAAGGGTCGAAGTTCTACGTTCTACTTAATCTCTTCAAGTAGGAGAAACTTGTTCTTTCACTGTTCGGCTGCACTTGTTCTCAGAACTTGTTTGATAGAAACGGTCTTCAAAAGACACCAGTTAGTATGGGAAACGAAAACGGCGTTAGCACAGAACACTCCCTCACTCCACCGGACTAAATGATTAGAGGGCTTGTAAAAGGTGACTCAAGTACTTCTGCAGTATGAAGCTACCTCCAAATTGGTGTTCCAAGGCTACGGATGCCTAACGCTTGCCACCTTTCTTGCTCAGCAAAACGAACGCCACACCTGGCTCAAATTCGTCTTCGATCTTACCGTTCCACGAAACATGAACCCTTTGCCCATTCACTACTAGAAAATGCTCACAATGCAATGCGGGCTCTTCTGACCGTCATTTTAAAGGAATAAATGATATGCGTGCTATACTGGGAACAAATTGCGAATTCAATAGTAGGCTGTCCAAGCTCTTATTCGCGCATAAGTTAAACTCTGCTTTAACGTCGGCTCGGAAGATGCTTTTGCTTACTCTAATTGTTCAATTTTTGCAGGAGCAAAAGCTAATATGCAGTTTGTCCAACATTTGGTCTTTCAGTCCAAGCAATGCATGACTTGCTCCCAGGAGTTATGAGGACTAGTGGAAAGCTTCGATAGGTCATGGCCACCTCTAGGCGGTGGGATTCCCGTTCCGATACGATCGCTGCGGGGCAATGTCCACAAGGGTGTAGCCGCGAATAAACTTCAGAATGGGAGGGAGTCCATGCAAGTGCGTGCTGTTCCTCCCTAGCAGTATGGAAGAGGATGGAGATTTAATGTTTGTTGCAAAGAGGGAAATCGGTGATACGCAAATGAGGGCCAGAAAGTGAAGTTGGTAAGTAAGTCAATCACTGTTCAGTCCTGTGAGAGTGGCTTCGCCTTCTTTTACGTACGCAGATACTGACTTGGCGGATGTGAGTTCAGCAGCCGACACTGCCTCCAACGTAACTACTCCATTGGGTGCATCATTCAGCGCTTGCGTACTCCAATTTAGGTGAATGGTGTGAGGAGTCACTGGACCAAACTTGAAGTATCTTTGCAGTGAACTCGCTCTTGGCGTTCTTCCTTTAACGAAATAAGACAAGTGTTAGTGGGACACGATAATGACTCAGTGCTGCCGATTGCGGCTGTCGGAATCGTTGTGACCATCGAAAAGAAGCGAATATATAAATGATGGTTAATTATCAGTGGAAGGCTTCCACTACTATGTGCTAGTATGACGTCTAAAAATGTGTAAATGCATTAGATAGGGACTGTTTATAGCCTGCATCGAAGCAAGTGTTGTAATTCAGCAAATGGTTTTAAACTCGTGCTAGTGAGATTCAAGTGTAAATTGCACTTACTAACTGCCATTTCGCTGCTTTCAGCCAAAACCGACACCGCCAGTAGGACGAGACACACTTGAAACGCCATCTCCACACCACTAATGCTTGGCATCCACAACTCATGGTGCATTTATACGAGTGCTACACACGCATATCAACCTATGGGCTCGCCTGTTACTGACCCAGTAGGCCACTTCTGCCCAATGAGACGTGATGGAAAAGTACACATTTGTCACTATGTCGTGGTATCTCTTCACCCGTAAGAAAACAGTGTACGCGGCCCACATTGACCTCATCCCTTCTGGCTCGCGTCAACACCGTATGCATACAAGAGAGCTTTCAAGCATAGCGATGCTCATGCTGATATTGAAGAGAATTCCATTGAGGGTGCATTCACCGTTCTATCATTGGGAAATTGTTCCTTCTATTTCTCCTGCATCAGCCTGCATTTGGGCCGATTATTTCCATGGATGTTGATGGAATGAATTTCATTGCTTAGCTGAGAGCAGGAGCATGCGTGATTCGATCGCTCGCATGCTTGTTTTTCTCTTAGACTGGCATGCTTGAAGTCTTCTTCCTTCCACCCATTTCTTAGTATCGCAACAGAGGCGGACTAGACCGAAAGCTGTAGGCGCCTTATCTTCAGCGTTCGGGTGTTAATTTTGAGGAGGGTGGCATTCCTCGCTGGATCTAACTGCAGACTGAAGGCGGGAAGGAACATGAAAACTGCTCCTAAATGCATGAACGGTGTGTGTGCGTGTGTGTGTGTTTAGTAGGATATCCTCCATTATTGTCATGAGCATCGCTGTGCTTAAAAGCTCTCTCCTATGTACGCAGTGTTCACGCACTGAAAGGGTTTAACGAGATGCTATGTCAGTGTCAAACCAAAGAATAATGCGATAATGCTGGGTGTGGTAGAGAAGGAGGCGGTGATGTTCTCAAGATTGACCACAGACGGTCCAATGTGGGCGGATGTCGATAAGGAAGGAGGAGTTACAAACCACCCATTAATGGAGACGAAAAGTGAGTGAGTGGTGTTGACCACAACAAAGAATTTGGAAGCGTTTCAGTGGCCGCTAGTGTGGCAATACTTGCTCGACCTCATCTGCATCACCATGGCCGACGGGTTGCGCTGGCATTCGGAAGATGTGGCCTAAGGGCAATGTAGACCACCAGATTTGCTTTGCTGGAAGTAGATAATTGAAATTGGGACAGGCTTTGCTGGACTTACGTATTGCATCTTGACAGTGGTGGTTCCGCTTCCAAAATATTTACATTTGTGCTGCTGACAGACAACTAAAGCTGCCCAGCTATAATTAACATAGAAAGTAGACCTCTTAGCTGATGGGTTTGGTCTCAGCGGCTACAGACTGCCATCCCACTGCTTGCAAAGTAATAAATAGTGCTTAAGGCACCTTGTCTACCTTAATGTCTCTTTGCCGCATTTTCGTAGTCAAAGAGCAAGTTGGAGAGAGGGTTGTTCACCACCGCTTCCTTGTCCTGCAGCTAACGTCTGTTTTGTAGGGCCTCATTCCTTCCACAGTCCATAAGCCCGACAGTTGCACCATGGTGGTTAGAAATGACCACCCAATAGCCGTGTGTGCTTCCAATCACGTCACGAGAAATATCGAGACATGATTTTGTGGCGACCGAACAGGTTGCCTCCCTCACTTCATTCAATATGCTTGATTCGGTCAAGTCTCCACTCTCGAGCTCAGCAGTAACGACCGCTGTATCAGTAAGATGGCTTAGAGGATTGGAGGCTGCGCACCAAATCATTTGGCAAGGCATTGTTCGAGCATGCACCACTTAGAGCCATGCCTGACGCGCATCGATAGAGGCTAACCTGAAGACGAAAATAAGGCTAGAAAACCATGAACTAATGAACGACTTAGAATCACCCATCTCCAAATTGCGAATAAACAAGTCGCAATAGGAAGAAGGTGTAAAGACATTCACAGAAACGAGACCATCACACTTGGTATGATCTAAGCCACCCACACATCGTATCGTCTCTGCCGCCATGTATTCTATAATTCCCCACTCCCTGCAACACCCAACCACCCACCCACTTGAAACGCTCTCCTGTTCTACCTGGACAGAAACACCATCTACATCTCTATCACGACTCAAGCTACATACCCATGCCTTGGTCTAACACTGGAAACCCATTCCAATATTTCGTTCACTTGTGTGCTCCACGCCAACCTGACTCTGTTAAAACCCCTCAACAAATGTTACTAAAGTACGTGTTTGTGTATGCGAGGTCGCATCTTTCACCCGTAAGTAAACAGTGTGTGCGGCTCACCTCCACCTCCTCTCTTCTTGCATGAGGGAACATACTGTGCACTTTCACTTTAACTCATAGAGCGCATGCACATTATTTTCACAGGTGAAACAATACGACCTCATGGGTGCAAACATGTGCTTCTCCAACGTTTACTGAAAGGCTTGGTCGAAGCCGGATCAGTCTACAGCAAACAAGACAATCAAATAAGTGAATGCATTATCGGTATCTGACGAAGGAATGATGAGATGGTTTGCGGTGTGATAAAGATGGAGATGGTGGTACTCCCAGTGTTGAGTGTGGGCGGCGTTGATCACACCAGGTGTGATGGTCTCGTCTCTGTGAATGCCAACGTGGCTACACCGGCTTCACCTCGTCTGGATCGCCGTGGCAGACGGATTGCTCAAAGCATGCGTAAAATGTGGTCTGAGCGCAATGTGGTCGACCAGTCTCGTGCTGCCAACAGAGGAGGAAAAGAAGTGTAGAAGACTTTGCTGGATAGCCATGTGTAGCATTTAGCATTGGTGTGTTGGGTGTCAAGACATTTCTGTTAGTGCCACTTGATGCTACTCCTCCTTCCGTTGGCGGTGTGCAAGGAGGGGAGGAAACCATCGCACCACACAGGTAAAATATTCGCCCATTTACAACGTCATTTTTTCCTCTCACACTCACATTCTTGCACTTTTGACTTGTCGATTTAACGTAACAAACGTCTTTGCCTCCCTCATCATCTCGAAATGGAGTAGGACCACTCGGTCTCAAGATCATTCCAAAGCATGCCTTCTAATTGTGACTGCTACGATGTGAGCTAGTATTTTGATTGATTTAGTCTAATGTCTGCCTGACTGCATGTGAACTAACCGCTACCTTTCATTATAAACAGCACTTTTGCATGTGCTCATAAGGAAAGTCTCACAGATAAGGGTAATGGAGCCACATCTGAAGCTGTATCCTTTACTTAGTGTTAATGAGTCCAAGTGTGCAGCATTCGTATAAATACGTCATGAGCTGTGAATGGAAAACATTGGTGGTGTGAAGATGGCGTCTCAATTATGCCTCATTGTGTTAGCGACTGCAGTTTCGGCTTCGGCCTACGAACAACCCATCGGTAAGTTGTATTTTTGCCTTTGGATCCTATCAGCATGTGCGTTATATCATTTGTGGCATGACAGCCTTTGCTTCAAAGCAGATCAAAAGCAGTTGCATTGTAGTGCATTCACTCATATTGAAGGCATTATGCTCTCAGGTCCTGGATAAAATGTGATTGGCACCACTGGATAACCACTTAAGCCGATTAGCACTTTTGTACTTTTAGAGAGGACAGTGGTAGGACATCAAACACTACGTGACATCTTCGTTTGGGGTCCTGTATCTTCTGACTACATTGTCCTAACTTGGAATCCGTATTCATTAAATGAGGATGTGCACCGTGAAGTGCTCACATTAAAGGCAGAGCTGACTTCCAACCGCAACGAAACAGTGACAACATATGCGCAACTCGGCGATGGAAGTGCCACTGTTGAAGGACTGACACCCAATGCCACATACCTTGTGACTGCGACGGCAAATATAAGTGGAAACCCAATTCTGGTATTAAAAAAACATATTCATACACCGATCAACGGTAAGCTAATTCTTATGAATTTACAGTTAAATGATACAGCGCATTATGCTATTCATTGGCACACATTGGAAGAAACAGCAACACAAATGTATTGTTTGCCTTCACCACTGTGTGCCAATACCTAGCACTCAATGCTAAGCGTTTTCTCTGTAACAAGCAATTACAAGCAGCAGTTTAGTCAATCTTATAGGTGGGAGTGTGTGGTCGACATGTCCACTAATCCACCATCATCGGTCATCCTCATCTTTCAATGCAGACCTCCAACTTGTTAATAACTATCATTTTAACTCCCACACGAACTCCTTTCTTTAGAAGTGTGGTCTGCATCTAGGCAAGTAGAAGATTCTTTGACTTCACCACTGTGTGCCAATACTTTGCACACAATGCTAAGCGTTTTCTCTGTAACAAGCAATTACAAGCAGCAGTTTAGTCATTCTTATAGGTGGGAGTGTGTGGTCGACATGTCCACTAATCCATCATCATCGGTCATCCTCATCTTGGCATGCAGACTTGCATCTTCTTCATAAACAACATTTACACTCCCACACCCACCACATTCTGTGAAAGTGTGGTCTGCATCTAGGCAAGTAGAAGAAGCATTGTTCAGGACGCTTACTCTGCATAGTCCCCTTCACTCACTTTGAAATCACCAGAGTCTCGTTTCGTGGAGAAGTAGTAACCTCATGCTGCATCGGTCGCAACAGTGTAGGCAAATGTGGGGAGCACCACTGAGCAATCACCTCGGCTGATTAGCACTAATCCTGTTTTGTAAATTATACAATTGCAGGCGAAGATGCTATGGAAAACATCTTCCACTGGGGTCCTGTGACTAATCAATCCACTCAAGTAAGTTGGGATCACCTAAACCCGGAGGTCACGCGCGCTATGATAGTCACACTGACGGCAGAGATGGCATCTAACCCCAGTGTGGAAAGATCTGAGTCTGTACGCTTAGGTGAAGGAGAGGTCACTGTTGACGGACTGAAGCCCGACACACTATATATTGCGACAGTGGTAGTATTGAAAGATGGACGGCAATTCTTCAATTCCAGCAGAGACATTCGAACACTGGATACTGGTAAGCTAGTCCACGTGATCATGCTCTCAATGAGACATTCGAACACTGGATACTGGTAAGCTAGTCCACGTGATCATGCTCTCAATGTCACATCGCGGTGTATTTTTCACCGACACATGTCAGAAGTACTGTCGACGAACTGAAGCCCGACACACTATACATTGCGACTGTGATGGTATTGAAAAATGGACGGCAATTCTTCAATTTCAGCAGAGATATTCGAACACTGGAAACTGGTAAGCTTGTTCACGTGATTATGCTCTCAATGTCACATCGCGGTGTATTCTTCACTGACATTTTCCAAAGGAGGCATCGACTGCATTTCCTACACAATCCCACTGTTTGCGTTAACCACTGGGCGCTCGTTTGAGTGCTCATTACTAAACACTTCATTGTCTAGTGATGGGCATGCCTTGCATGACACAATTACCAGAATGTTTTGTCTACACAGGCCATAAGGAAGTAACAGTCGCAACGACTAGTGGATCTGCTATAGCCTCCGCAATACTTGGACTCCTCTTCACTTGCATGGCACTAGTCCTTGCTTGAACGCTCGCGTCGGTCAATGCCCATTTCCAAACCATCTATCTTCATCCAATCTCGCGATAAATGACTTGCCTGTCTGCACCACCTCCACCTACCTTGCACGCACTCATGGTGTCGCGAATGCCCCACTCCCTACTCATTCTTGCTCAACAAGTATTGGTTTGACACCTCTTGATGGATAACCACTGAGTGACAAATAAACGAATTCGGCACATTTATTTGTGGTTGAGTGGAACGGACTGGGAAGGCCTTATCTCGCCTGCGGTGAAATGGCTTGATATCTTCCTAAGTTAAGTGGGCGGAAGTGTCGATTCTAGGTTGGCTAACAACTACTTGCCTTACCTAATTACTAACAGGCGCGTATTTTGTGGCGTTTCAGTGAGGGGAGGAATGAGTAAATGGGGTTACCCCACTAACATCCCTGTTTTGCTTCATGTCTCAATTGACAGAGAGAAATTTAGTAGTTTTAGTAACGTACAGGGTGTACCCAGTACGGACACCGAATTCTCGTCGTCCATCGTTAATTCAGTGTGGCAGGCTCTCTAATTAGGCAGAAGTGCGCTCTTCACTGGCGTAGCACCATTAGGATATCTGCTTTTGTGAGATTGAGACACGGGACGATAAGAGGACCCAGGTAGGCACCACTTATTTACTTACCACTTCGGAACCACTTGGCAAACAAGCGTCAATACAGAGCTCTTTGATAGCCCAGTGTTGCCCTTTCCTTGTTGCAAACCTTCGGCTTTTGCTGCTGAGGATGCACACCACCACATTATGACAAGTATCAGCGTAGGATTAAATGAAGCAAATGGACAAAGAATCTGCACGTCTAGTGAAACGGTGTGCTCGGTTACTTCCATCCCGCTTGTAGATGAGGAGGTGGGGGCAGTGTTGAACTGCATCCACAAATCCACTGCACTCAATTTGGCACAGTGTGGTTTGAGTTCTGCAAAGCCTTGTCAATGCCACTTCAACTGGATGACATGAAATTCCGTGCGGATCTTCTCAACGTGGAACAATTAACACTGTCCATCCCCTCTCCTTTGACTCCTACTTCGCTGCTCCATCAGGGAATGTGCAAGATGCATTGATCAGCGAACACGCTGTTGCGAGTCCTCCTCACTTTGTCATGGAAGCTCGTGAGGTTCCCACTGTGTCTTCCAGTGCTTTAGCAGCAGTGGCTAAGAGTACATCAACGTGTTTCCCTTCAAGATGCAGCAGTCAACCCCTTCTTTCCACTTCACTTAAGGGCCCTCGAGCTGACACACTCGGACCTAAATCATTTGTGCAACTATGGGTGGATGGAAAGCACTACCATGTAGACACACCTGTAGACGTGGTCCAAATCGAGGTGGATAACGTAGACTGATCTGCATATTCGCGTCCATCTTCTCCATCAGCCCGATTCGTGCTCGCTCCCAGTCTGCACTTTCACTCTGCATTCGGATGTAGATATTCAGCTCTAATGTGGGTAGTCTTTCCATCCGACGAGGCGTTTACAGAGACACGTTTTGAATTGAAGTTCAAGTACGCGGTGTTGTCACATGCAAGAGGGAGGAGGTCAGGGTGACCACTCCACACTGTTTCACGTGTGTTCACTTGTGACTCCGTTATTGCTAGCGTACACTTTTCCAACGTGTAATAAAAGGCGACTAAGTAGTGGCTGAGTTGGGTAATTTGGGTCGTGACGAATTTGTCGTTGTGATGCTCTGCAAGTGGGGCACAAAGTGGTTTGTGTCAGGATACCATTGTGTGTTGAAGGGATTTAAATAAAACTTGCAATGAAGATGATTAGAGAGGGAACATTTTTTACCACCGTGAGAATGTCGGTCGCGTCTTAATAAATAGTTTGTCGACACCGTCTTCACATCGCTGTGTTAAATGGCTAGGCTTCCCTTGGGAGGAACTGATGATGGATACTCCATCAACGAACGGCACTCCTCTCTATCATAGGGAATTCGCTGCTAAAATGCCCACCTAATGCCGCTCCTCGCTATAGCATGCACACAACCACATGCCTTGCTCACAGATCTTAGTGAACAATGAAGAAATTCCATCAGCGTCTTAGGACTCAAATATTGCAGCGACAATGTCAGTTGATGGAAGCACGCGGCAGATTGACTCGGGTAGACCAGTGGCTGCATTGAAATCTGTGGGAAGAAGAATTATAATTCGTCACATAATTATGGTCACACGTAAAACCTATTCATTTGGAAGAAGAGGAGACGATTTGTTATCATTGATGAGGAGGAAATAGTGAACGGTACGGCGGCAGGCTTTGCTTCTTCTTGTCTGCACCTCGTTCATTCAGGTTGTCCAGGCGAGCTCGCGCTCCTTCCGCCACGACGAGTGGAAGGGAAGTGTTGCACTTCGCAGGTCTTTGTGAAATTTGCTTTCCAGGTCATCATCTCTCTTGCTGACATGGGACAACTAGGTAAGCCATGGAGGCTCTCAACAAAAGAGGATGGGATGTGTTGGGGAGTGAGCGCGAAGATCGTATATTGCAAGAGATTCCGAGGTCATGGGTAGATTTTCAGGAAAAGAGGAATCCGTTACCTTCGTGCCAGCTCTTCCAGCCGCCTAGATGGTCACTTTACAGAGGAATGCTTCTCGTCTCCTTGCGTTGAATCCTGCACCTCATGAGGGAAAAGTGACGAAGGAATCGAGAGCACTCCGTCAAGCACAGTGTGGTGGGGTATGAAACAATTGGATAGCATCAGCACCAACTTCCTGCTCTGTATGTGTGGTTCATGCTTCAATCTCACACGGTGCTGCATCTTCCCTATCCCCAAAGCATGCTTTCTTGGGTCACAATTTCGCATTGTAGACCTTAATTACCTAATCAATCCAGGAAACATATCATAGAACGTGAGTTGACGCAAATGGTTCTGGTCAAGCTGATTGCGTGTTTTAAGAAACATTCAGGAATTATTGGAGCTTCTAACATTCGAGATAGATATTTATGGAAGAAATTTAGTTGGTAAATTTGCGCAATCTTTACGTCCTTCTCTGTGATTGCATTACACCACCACTGCTGCACATGTGGGATGGACTCGTAGTAGGTTCGACGGGGCGACTACCCGATGCGGAGCAGTTTAGAGCACCATTGTCATTTATGTTTGCTAATCACAATGACTAAGACAACGTGGTCATGTTCTAATACGCCCTCGAAGAACATTGTCTGCTCCTCGAAGCGACTGACTCTTCCACATTCTCACTCACCAACAACCCATTGCGATCTCCCCTTTTATGGTCATCTTGCTCTGCTTGCATTTCATGCCACATTGCCTCTTCCCAGACCCTGTCGAGATGAAGACAGGCCTCAATCTCACTGGCTCGTAGCCAAGCCCATAGTCTTTGTGTTGGCCAGAACGACTTCAGGGAAGCCCCTGTGTGCTGCATCTGTGATTAACCTCCACTGACGCTGTAGTTGACGCCCTCAACTGCCGTGCCCAGCCCTCGACTATCCAAAGTGCAGCCAGATGTCGCCACCATCTCATCGAACCAAGTGACCGCTCTTGAAAGGAAAGAGTTCCCCTTTAAGGTTATCCTTTTTCCTTAAGGGTCGTAAAGAGAGGAGGAAGAATTGGTGAAGATGAAAAGCCCTTTCCTGTGCCTTAATAGATGATAAGTGCTTACGCATGTGATAAAAGTAAAAGACGGACAAATAAGGAGACACTGTTGTTTAGGAGTGATACATGGCAGGGTGTTAATTGCACATCATCCTGCCCTCCTTTCAAATGGAAGGCTTCCTTTCTTCGTGGGCTGGATGTCACCTATCAAGCGTCAAACACAATCGGAGAGACCAGAGGCGTGACCATCGATAAGACTAGTAGGGGACCATCTTCGCTACTCAAAATCCGTTGCACTTAGACTGATCATGTGGTACAAGGTTTTGAAAACTAGACCAATGCACCATCGACCTCACTGAGGTCGCTATTCCACTGTGTGTGTTGGCGCAGAAGGGAACATTGCTGCAGAATGATGCAAGAGGTGTGAACACTAAAAAAGCGGCTTCGTTTGACAACGCTACACTATCTGTGCTCCTTCTTCTTTACTAAATCCTCTGCTAACCACAACTTCCAACTTCACTTTCTTCCCAAGTTCGGCCTAGCAAATTGAAGTGAGTCGTTTGTCTGATCAAACAAAGACTTAACGTCGACAAACACAAAATGTCGAAATAAAATATTTCTAAATTAAATATCAGTATTTGTGGTGGATAGTCCTTTCACCCATTATGAACTCAGCAGACTCTCGTGTCATGGGGAGTCGGAGGCCTCCCCCTATAATTACTAACAACAATTTATTCGCTTCCCTTCGTCGGTCACAGCGGTCTGGACAATTGTACTCCACACCACCAAGTTGTCGTGTTGACTGATTTACACTTCTCCCACTTTGCCAATAGCCAATGCCAAGAGACAAAGCACTGCAAAACCGCTTCCATTTGGGTCCTGTGGGCCTCCACTCCATTCGCCTGTGTTTAAATTCACCGCGTTGGATGGAACAGTTGAGTGAGAAATCAAGTTGAAGGCAGTGTTAGCTCCTCACACCGAATCCCAAATGTCAGCCTTTGTGTAAATCAGCGAGGGATAGGTCACCATCAATGGACTGATGCTCAATTCATTGCACTTTGCTACTGCGATCGCAGTGCTGAATTNCAGACTGATGCTCAGTTCATTGCACTTTGCTACTGCGATCGCAGTGCTGAATTCAATCCCACTTTTGGAATGCATCGAAAACATTCCCACGCTGGCCACCGGTGAGCCAATACGCAAGATCGTGCTGAAAAGGCCACATTGGAGGATAGTATCCACCGACTTTTATCCATAGAGTCATCGAATGCATTTAGTACACAAGAGCATTGCTTCAATTCCCCACTTGACGCCTCTGCTTTGCACTGGTCTCCACACAATTCACGCTAGAGGGATGTGCATGCTTTGCATGGCATAATTAGAAGAAGGACTGCTTTTCACAGACGATGGAAAGGCAGTGTGGCAACGACTAGTGCGTATGGCATAACGTCTGCAATCGCTGTCTTCCTCTTCACTTGCACGGCAACAGTCTTTGCATAGAGGTTCGCGTGGTCATTACAGCCTTCCTATTCATCCACAGTCATCCGATGACACGGTCCATTACTTCCCTTCTTCCACCACCCCCTTCTCCCCTGCAGGCATCCATGGTGGCGAAAACGACCCACTTCCTCTTCATTCTTGCCTACCTAACGCTAATTTGACATCCCATTGTGGAACAGTCCCAAATGACACGAGCACGAATTTGCACATTGATGTGTGCTTTGATGGACCAGACTGAGAATGCGTTCTCCCATCTGCAGTAAAATGGGACGAGATTGCTAGCAGCACCAGATCAGACCTCCATTCACATTGAGCTCCACTTCTTCACAAAACACACCCCCACACCCCACTTTGTCTGTTTGCCCTAAGTATGCTTCCAATTTACAGATCAAGCTATCCAAATGCAACGGAGTGGGGTTGGAGATGGCACAGTGGAATGCAGTCGGTTAGTACACGAAATGAAATACCCACTTTGGGTGTGTTTATTTTCAATGACTTGCTTATCTCATGCGAAGGCTGCCAGAGTTGTAGATGAGCACAAATAATTGGTGGTAAGAGGGCGCAAATTCATCCATGTCTGTGCCTCATTCCTCATCATTTTAAAGACCACTTATTGCACATTGGCTGCTCCAGAAGGCCATGTACAACCACTGTGCGATGGCGCTCTCGTTCTGTAGTTTTCAGCGTAAAGGAGGAAGGAGGAACGCGAGTAGAGCTGTAACCAGTCGAGGAAGGGCGAGAAAGACAATAGAGTCAATGGTTCTCCTTCTTACGTCTCTGCGTATCCAACCTCCCATGGTGACAGTGGGGTTGACGGGGAGGCCCTTCTCAATACCAAATTGCAAACACTCACCAATGTTGATAGGTCTCATTTGCCACACAGAGAATACTAGAGACGCTGAAGCACAAACAATTCTTCAGTGGTCTTGCCTTAAGCACAAACAATTCTTCAGTGGTCTTGCCTTCTTCGTTGCCTTCCGCCTTCGCCAACATTCCATCCACACCTGGTACTTTGCGTCTCTATCCAGATCATCAGATTTCCTTCTAAGTCTCTATCCAGATCATCAGATTTCCTTCTATGCCAGAAAACAGTAAGGAGGAGGTGAAGGGATTTGTTGTGCGATGCGAAAGAGAGGATTGAGTGCGGTGCAGGTGTGGATGACGTCGCCTTGCCCACCTGTGTCTCCAAACGAATAGGGTGTGTGTAGGATCAAGCCATGCATTTGGATTATGGAGTGCAGGCATTTCCGTAGTTGACACGAAGGTGGGAGGGAAGCATTCCATGCGCCAAGATATTGTGCAACAGCATTTTCCATGATGTGGCTAGAAGTAGCTGACAACGCCTAGGCTGTCATTGCGAATCTCCATGGTCCATTTGTCCTCATTTGGGCCTGGATTCCATGTGAGGAACTCAGCTGACCAGACAGCAATGCGACCCAAAATGTTGTTGCAAATCACATGAATAAAGACTACCAATCACCTGGACGACCCGTCTCGGCTATGAGATTGAGTCAAGGAGGTGTGCAGACGCCTCAATTGCCTTCACCACTTTCCATTAACCTGCTACCAGCCGCGTGCCAACGTCAAACTCATCACTTCAAGGACCGAATTTCTACGCCCTACTCAATCTCTTCAAGTAGGAGAACCCTCTTCTCACAATGTTTGGCTGCTTTTGCTCACAGTGCTTGGTTGATAGCAACGGTGTTCCAAAGACACCAGTTAGCATGCGAAACGAGGATGGCGTTAGCACTAACCCCTCCAAAACACTGCCTCACTTCACCGGACTGATTGGTTGCAGGGTTGAGACGTAGTGAGACATATAACACGTGACTCAAGTACTTCTGCAGCAGTATGGAGTCAAGTCCAAGTTTTTGTTGCAAGGCTACGGATGCCTAACGCTTACCACTTCTCCTACTCAGCAAAATGGGCGCCACATGTGGCTCAAATTTGCCTTCCGTCTTACTGGTTCACGAAACACGAATCCTTTGCCCATTCAGCACTAGGAAATGCCCACAATGAAGTGTGGGCTACTCACTCCGTCATTTTAAGAGAATTAGTTGGGTGCGTGCCATATTCTTAGCAAATTACGTTTTCTGCAGTAGACTGTGCAAGCTGTTATTTGCGCATGAGCTAAACTCCTCCTAAACGTCTGCTGGGAAAATGCTTTTGCTTACCCAACTTGTTCAAGTTTTGTCGAAGCTGAATGCCACCATTCAGTTGGTCTACCAAATTGTATACATCATTGATAGAATAAAACCATCTATGCCAGAAACGTGCTATCGGTCGAAGCAAATTATGAGTCATTCTCGGGAATCCTAAGGACCAGTTACATGCTCCGACAGGTCGTGGCCTCCGCTAGGCGGTGCTATTCTCGCCCCGATACAACCGCCGTTGGGCTCTGGCCACACGGGTGTAGCCGCCAATGGGTTTAAAATGGGAAGGAGTCCACGCAAGTGGCTGCTGTTCCTCATTGAGTCGCCATCGAATTTACTACTGTTATGGCTACAGAATTGACAGAAAGCACTTGTGAGTACCAAAAGCCCAAACAGTGATGATGGTTGGGTGAGAGACAACTGGACTCACAGCACACGTACTAATTCAGCAAAGAGTCTTTCAACATAGCTTTGCAAATCTCGACTACATAAGAACCAATCTAGCCTTTTAGTTTCTGCCATAACAACACGACTTCCTTCTCAACTTGCTAAGGGATAAGAAGAGGATGAAGATTTTTTGAATGTTGGAAGGAGGGAAGCTGATGATGCGCGCATGAGAGCCAGGCATGGAAGTTAGTAAGTAGGCTAATCACTGTGCTATGCTCTTCGTTGCATGAACAACACTTGCATGGATAAGGTGGTCTAGTTTGTGCGACGATTACAAAGATGCACACACTTTTGTACATTTCACTGCAATCGAGAGCGCATTCCCAACCTGTTCCACTAAACAAGAAATTGACACACTCAAGTCGTATATTTGTCACTCAGGGCTTGTCCATCATAAGATGTTTAACTAATGTTAACTAAGCAAGAATGAATAGGGAGTGAGGGATTCCCGACACCATGCATGCCTGCAAGGTGGAAGGAGGCGGTGGAAAGACCGAGTTATGGGTCGTGGCATTGGACGGAGATGGGTGGTTTGCAAATTGGCATCGACCGACGCGAGCGCTCAGTCAAGGACTAGCGCCATGCAAGTGACGAGGACGCCAGTGATCACGCAAGTTATGCCACATCCGCTAGTCGTTGCTACCGTCTCTTCTTCATGCGCTGTGCAAACAACACATTCTGCCAATCATCTCATGCAAAGCATACACATCCTTCAAACATGGAGAATGGAGAAGTGAGTGCTAATACTAGACGCCTAGTGCTGAACTCGAACAACGCTGCTGTGTAGGAAAGGCAGTGGATGCCTCCTCCCATAAGCGTCAGTAATAACATTCTTCAAAGTGGCATTTACAGCACAACCATATGCACTAGCTCACCGGTGAAGGAAAGGCAGTGGATGCCTCCTCTGACAAGCGTCGCTGAGTAACATTCCTCAAAGTAGCATTTACAGCAAAACAACAGAAACTGGCTTACCGGCAATCGGTGTTTGAATGCTGCTGGTGCCCATGCACTAGCTCACCGTCAATCGGTGCTAAAAATACTGCTGCGGATGTATGTTCAGAAGTCGACACTGCCTCCATTGTAACTACTCCATCGGTCGCATCATTCAATGCTCGCCTACTCCAACTTGGGTGAGTGTTCTTCCTTTAGCAATATAAGGAAGGTTTTAATGGGACAGGATGCCTAGGCAAAGCATGCTGATTACGGCTCTCCGGATCGTTGTAACTATCGGAACGAGGCGAATATAGCATGGCGGTTAATTATTAGTGGAAGGCTTCCATCTCTCAACCACATGCGAGTATGATGGCTTCAAAGTGATTAGATGCCTTAGAAAGGGACCGCCTATAGCCTGCATCGAAGCAAATGTTGTGATTCAGCAAATGGTTTTAAACTCGTGCTGGTGAGATTCGAATGTGAATCGCCACTTACTGACTGCCATTTCGCCGCTTTCAGCCAAACCCGAAACCGCCAGCAGAATGAGACACACTTGAAACCCCATCTCCACACCACTAATGCTTCGCATTCACGACCCATGGTGCATTTATACGAGTGCTACACACGCATATCAGCCTACGGGCTCGCCTGTTACTGACCCAGTAGGCCACTTCTGCCAAATGAGACGTGATGGAAAAGTACACATTTGTCACTATGTCGTGGTATCACTTCACCCGTAAGAACAGTGTACGCGGCCCACATTGACCTCATCCCTTCTGGCTCGCGTCAACACCGTATGCATACAAGAGTGCTTTCAAGCATAGCGATGCTCATGCTGATATTGAAGAGAATTCCATTGAGGGTGCATTCACCGTTCTATCATTGGGAAGTTGTTTCTTTCATTTCTCCTACATCAGCCTGCATTTGGGCCGATGTTGATGGAATGAATTTCATTGCTTAGCTGAGAGCAGGAGCATGCGTGATTCGATCGCGACAAAGGCGGACTAGACCGAAGGCTGTAGCCGCCTTATCTTCAGCGTTCTGGTGTTAATTTCGAGGAGGGTGGCATTCCCCGCTGGACCTAACTGCAGATTGAAGAGAGGAAGGAAGAGGAGAAGTGCTTTTATATAAATGATCGATGCAAACATGTTCAATAAGATCCTATTCATTATCGGCGTGAGCATCGCCATGCTTGAATGCTCTCTCTTCTCTACACAGTGTTTTCACACGCAAGAAGGGACGAAGTCAAGATGAAATGCATACACTGCGTACGGGTAAATGATGCGACCCCGTTTATGCAAACCTGTGCTCTTCCAACGCTTACTGAAAGGGTTTAACGAGATGCTATGTCAGTGTCAAACCAAAGAATAATGCGATGATTTTGAGCGTGGTAGAGAAGGGGGTGGTAATGCTCTCAAGGTTGAGCACAGACGGTCCAATATGGGTGGGTGTCAATGGCGAATTAGGAGTTACGAACCACCCGTCAATGGAAACGAAAAGTGAGTGAGTGGTGTTAACAACAACAAAGATGCAGGAGGCGTTTCAATGACCGCCAGCGTGGCGACACTTGCTTGACCTCATCTGCATCACCATGGCGGACGGATTGCACAGGCATTCGTGAGATGTGGCCTATGGGCGATGTAAACCACCAGAATTGCTTTGCTGGAAGTGGATATCTGAAATTGAAACAGGTTTTGCTGGACTTTTGCGTGTTGCATCTTGACAGTGGTGGTTCCGCTTCCAAAATATTTCCATTTGTGCTGCTGGCAGACAACCAAAGCTGCCCAGCTGTAAGTATTATAAAANGTAGAGAAGGGGGTGGTAATGCTCTCAAGGTTGAGCACAGGCGGTCCAATATGGGTGGGTGTCAATGGCGAATTAGGAGTTACGAACCACCCGTCAATGGAAACGAAAAGTGAGTGAGTGGTGTTAACAACAACAAAGATGCAGGAGGCGTTTCAATGACCGCCAGCGTGGCGACACTTGCTTGACCTCATCTGCATCACCATGGCGGACGGATTGCACAGGCATTCGTGAGATGTGGCCTATGGGCGATGTAAACCACCAGAATTGCTTTGCTGGAAGTGGATATCTGAAATTGAAACAGGTTTTGCTGGACTTTTGCGTGTTGCATCTTGACAGTGGTGGTTCCGCTTCCAAAATATTTCCATTTGTGCTGCTGGCAGACAACCAAAGCTGCCCAGCTGTAAGTATTATAAAAAGTTGACCTCTTAGCTGATGTGTTTGGTCTCAGCGGTTACGGGCTGCCATCCCACTGCTTGCAAAGTAGTGAAAAGCAATGAAGTCACCTTTTCTGCCTTAATGTTCCTTTGCCGCACTTTTCTAGTCGAAGAGCAGGTTAGAGACGTGATTGTTCAACACCGTTTCCTCGTCCTGCGACTAACGTCTGCTTTGTAGGGCCTCATGCCTTCCACAGTCCATAGGGCCGACACGTGCACCATGGTGACTAGTTATGACCACTCAAATGTCGTGTGTGCTTCCAATCACGTCGCGAGAAAATATCAAGACGTAATTTAATGACACTCAAGCGCGCTGTCTCCCTTTCTTCATTCGATATGTCTGCTCCGGTAAAGTCCCAACTCTCGAGCTCAGCAGTAACGTCCGTCGTATCAGTAGGATGACTTAGAGAATTGGAGGCTGTAGACCAAATCATTTGGCAGGGCATTGTGCGAGCATGCACCACTTAGAGCCATGCCTGACGCGCATCGATAGAGGCTAACCTGAAGACGAAAATAAGGCTAGAAAACCATGAACTAATGAACGACTTAGAATCACCCATCTCCAAATTGCGAATAAACAAGTCGCAATAGGAAGAAGGTGTAAAGACATTCACAGAAACGAGACCATCACACTTGGTATGATCTAAGCCACCCACACATCGTATCGTCTCTGCCGCCATGTATTCTATAATTCCCCACTCCCT
>LWMK02000751.1:0-24837 GCA_001693075.2 Taenia saginata
CAACCAACTGCATTACCGCAAACATGCAAATATTGAACGCATTTAATGGTATCGAGCAGGCTAACTTGCTAGTTGGTTCTTTCTCTTCCTTCTCCTCATCCTTACCTTCCTTCTCCCTCGAGTCGTACGCTACAAACACATTCAGAGCTGACAAGGGTTCGGCGGATGGGATCTCACGTCCACGCCTTCCATAGCAAAAAGCAACTTACCCGCTCGGAGAAGCAAGGCTCCAACAACAGCATCAGCAGCAGCAACGAGATCTGCACTCCAGTGTCACAGACGGTTGAGCAGCAGTAGCAATAGAGGAGCGAATGAAGAAGACACGATTGGCCTCCCCACCACTCCTCATGTCCATCACGTCACGAAAATCGCAACATCTTGCAGCAGCGGCAGTAATAGTAGCAGCGGGAATCAGCGGCGACGCAGTAACTCCTCCTCCTCACCGTCCCTCCTAACGGCTTCCCCTACCATGTCCTGCTGCACCGACTGCGACCCCGACGCTGACAGTCGCCTGCAAAGAAAGTCAAGCAAACTCCTGCCAAACTAACAAGAGTCTCAAGTGCACATTTTCTCCTGATCAGACAACCAGCACTCAAAGCAGTAGCTACCAGTGATGAGAAATCTACTGCCACACCCAACAACCAACTGCATTACCGCAAACATGCAAATGTTGAACGCATTCAATGGTAACGAGCAGACGAACTTGCCAGTTGGTTCTTTCTCTTCCTCCTCCTCATCTCTACCTTCCTTCTCCCTCGAGTCGTGCGCTCTTTCATCGCCTCTCCCACGACTACCTCCTCCTACGACATATGCCCTCGCTCTTTCAGCACGCTTCGTGTCGTCAGCACCCGTTGAGGACGCACAACCGGATTGCAAAAAAGACGGCGGTGAGGCGACTTTGTTAAGGCGACTTCTTACTCATGGCATGCAGGGGCCGCTGCTCGCCCATGTACTTGTCATTGTTCAAGTGCCCAAATTTTACTAGCTCATCTCGCCTGTGAAAAGAAGGTAAGAGGATACACGCAGTCACATCTTTACCCCTGCAGGTGTCACTTTGCCGGGTTCAACTTTGAATTTCCAGATGGACTGCTAAGGTTACCGAGGTGGTGCTTAGCAGTTGCTGCTTGACAGCATTGCCCACGTCAGGGTATAGGCTGCGTCCCAGTGGGTGTTGCACGGCAAGATATAGGAGGAGGAGGAGGAGGAGGAAGGGGAGGCGGAGGTGAAGAATGATTGTTCGCAAAAGACGGACTTTCACCTAATGATGTCAGGGTAGATGCTGGTGGGCTGGTACCTGCTGAGAAAATGCAGTATATGCTTAGGTGCTAATCAGTGTGCCTTTCTTTATGCATTTAGTTGCGTGTTGCTTCTTGACGCTCTTGTGCTGTAGTGATATTTAATGCTAGGCGTTCCCTCAATTTTGCGACTTTTCTACAGTCTTAGAAACTGTGCTGCTGCCTGCCATTTTGACCTGCTTATTCGGGCCATTAACCCGAGTCAGTTACTGCCCTATACTGCCGTGTTTAAGTCAGCGCCGGATAATGGGATAGTCGATGCTCCAGATTTATATTGCCTGTGCACTTCTCGGCGCACTTCGTTTGCTAGCCCATTTGTTTTGGTCTCTCAGTCGAAGGGTCGACAAGACCACACTCTTTGCAGGCGTTGTTAACTGGCATTTCGTTCAGGTGGTTGATCGATCTACTGATGGAGTAGAACCTGGGTTGGTTCGGGCTGCGAGAAATGGCACGAATGAGTAAAATGGACAAATCTAGGCACAAACTAAGGAGAACATGTCGCTAGTCTAACTTGCCAAACTAAGAATAATTAAAAGAAAAGAATGTTAAGCACCGACAATTTGAGAAGTCAGCCTTTAAATAGTAACGAACACTAGCTTGATGAATGGCTGCATTCATGTGTTCTCTCTGTCTTGGCTAGACAAAGCATAAGTTGGCGCCACATCAGAGTACAGATTGATTTGAGGGAATGCAGCAAGCACGAGGACCGTGACCATACGGTGTTGCAGTTGGTGAACTGGAATCGCAAAGGCCAACATGCTGCATGCTGGCTGATGGTTGACTCCCTACTGGTGGTTCAACGCGTAGTTTGTTACTGTAGGGAAAATGGGCTGACTAGTAGTCACCAATTGATGTTTGTGCTGATGTAAGCAGTCGATAATCAAGAAGGGCTTTGAGAAAAAGAGTGCGCGTATTTAGAGAAGTCCGTGTTTTCGGTGCTTGAAGAATGACCTGGTTGAAAGTGGACTGCATGATTGACGGTGCAGTCTTAGCAGTGGTGAAAATTTCATTTTAATAACTGCTTTTGTTTACTAATGAATACACGCTTTTGTACTCATGCGCAGGGGCGTCCTACGTGTTTCGCTGGCTAATGGACATTCACAAGGTGTGGTAGCACCTGGTTATTCTTTGATGATTTGGCTTCGGACCTAAGAATGTCAGTTTAACTGCTTTTGATTACTAATGAATACACGCTTTTGTACTCATGCGCAGGGGCGTCCTACGTGTTTCGCTGGCTAATGGACATTCACAAGGTGTAGTAGCACCTGGTTATTCTTTGATGATTTGGCTTCGGACCTAAGAATGTCAGTTTTACACATGGATGCTACCAAACTCGAAAGATGACGTAGGTATTATTACTCTACGTCACCTCTCCAAATCAACTTTTATTTTATGGCAAACTAACTTGACGAATGACAATGCATGAGCACACAGTCGATTTCACATCAATGCACAAAATTTTAAAATCTTTAATTCTTTAAATAACATCTATACGTTATAACCATTTTGAATGTTTAGCCAAGATTGAAACCAGACTTAATTGAGTGGGGCGCATGTCAGATCGATCGTGATATAAAGGCTAAGATGTCAACGGATGATGCAGCAAAATTTAAGGGTGAGCATGTTCAAATTTTGCGAGCGTGCTAAGGCTCATGTAAAGAATTGATTCTCCTGAGTGCTTCCACCTACCTTCAGTGTAGCTGATGTGACAGGACTGCCAAAAGGGATGCATTGATGAAATGCACACGGTGTAATGCAGAACACATTGATTTGATGTCGCTTTGTAACCTTGATGCCAGTGTTGCCCTGAAGCGTGCAACACATCGACACTTTGAATGAACATTGCCGATTACGTCCTGTTCATTCTGAGCCGTTACACCTCCACGGAAAGAAATATCGCGACCTATTGGCAGTTGCTCTTCCCTCACAACTTCCACAGAGTCCACTCTTGACTTGTCTGTTGGATCAACTGCGAGATACCGGAGAGTGAATTCGCGAAATGACAGGATGAGACCAATAGCTACAGGACTTATGGAAAGTCAACTCAGGTAGTTTATCGGTGACCAGCGTCTCGGGAACCCATATTGACCGAAGATATGGCACAGCATTTGTGGCGACTTGGTGGTAACAGGGGCAACCTCATTAGGCAAATCCAGTCACTGATAAAATACCCACCAAAGTTGTGTAAGGGGACATTATTGACCGAGCAGGTAAAGTCAGGANCATGGCACAGCATTTGTAGCGACTTGGTGGTAACAGGGGCAACCTCATTAGGTAAATCCAGTCACTGATAAAATATCCACCAAAGTTGTGTAGGGGGACATTATTGACCGAGCAGGTAAAGTCAGGATGGTGTTGTGACCGGAACTTTTCTAACTGATGCTAAGACATTGATGCAAATTTCTGCGTTTTGTCACTCATTGCAAAGTTGGTGGTGTCTTCGTTTATTTGAGACCATTATACAAAGCTTCAAGTTGTGGATCAAGTTTATGCAGCTGACGCCATGAAAGTGCCCTTAAACGCAAAAATCTATGCTAAATGATGCGATCGCAAATGTTCGAGTAGGATTCGGCCAATTAAAGCAGCCAAGTACATACAAGGCGTCAACCTTTGCGATTATAGAAGACTACGCCGTTAAGGGCCATCGCCAAACGGTGACAGCTTGCGCAATTTGATGGATAGATGATGTGCCACATGTCGCTTCAGATGTTAATAGCTGTTTTGCAGAACACGAGGGTGGGGAGTTGCCAAAGATGGACGCCGATCTCAACCCTTCCGATATGGGATGTCAGAGATTCTTCCACTCGTAGCACATGCAGTTCCTTTACGCCGTTGAGGCATGCCACAAGTGGTATAGATTAAAATAGAAGTTTAATGACGTCGGGTCCGATTTCCGCTGCCACTAATGCAGCGTGCCAAGACTTCCTTTGGGGTAAAGAAGGCATAGTACTAGAATAGAATGTACGTATTCTGGAAACAGAGGGGTTGGGGGTGCTGACATGGCCCGGGGACGAGCCCACCGGCTAATGCAAGATAGCCATCCAAGTGACCAACACCGGCAGTCCAAAAAACTAAGTTTTACAACTATCATTGGCAGCTCCTTTCTTTTCAGTATGGTGTTTGTTAGTGCATTCATATCCGTTCAAGGTGCTTCCAACTCTGGAACCCAGCCAATCTGCAATGAATCTACCATAGAATAGGCGTGCCTTTTGCAGTAATTAGTGTCTGCATCGCAATAACTAACCCTCTTCCCTCCCACCGCCGTCTTACATGCCCTCGGTCTCTTGTTTGTTCTATCTCACCTCACCCTTCATGAATTAATAACACTAGAAGGGATCGAATGCTAAGCACCAACAACAGCAACAATAGGTGCTCCTTGTGTTTTCATTGTAAGAATGAATGAAAAATAACTTACACAACTGCAGCAAACAAAAGCTTGATGAATACTTGTGTCTATTCAAGATTTCTCCCCCATCTACTGTCTAGAAAAGACCGTAAGACGGGTTGAGAGGAAAACAGTACAAAATGAAAGCAACAATCACCGAGACATCGTCGTCATCATGTAATGAGAGTGCACAAAAGATCCCTAATGGATGCTGCCTCGTTGCATATTCATAAATTTAAATATCTTTCGTCGAGACCCCACAGCAACATGACTACTGAATGGGGGTGCGTCTCATGCGATGCGTCCCAATTTCTTAGCTAAATTTTGGTAGGATTTAAGTTAGGAGTTTCGCCACACATATCATCGCAGATGCACTTGGATGCGCCTCGTTACCTATTCCATAGTTTGCATTATTCCATTTGCGAAGACCCCAAGACAGGGGCGGCTTAATGATTGAACTCACGTCACATGCGATGCAACCCAATTCCTCCGTTAATTTTTGATCAAACTGAGGAGAAAGCCGCGACGAACGTGTCATCGATGATGCATTTGAAAGCGTCTGGTTGCTATTCAGGAGCTTATATTCGTCTATCAAAGAGACCCAAAGAATAGCTGACGAATGACAGAATGAACGTCTCATGCAATGCGATCTAATCCCTCCGTTAATTCGGTGTTGAATTAAATCGGACGTTGCGACAAACGTATCATCGCGGATGCGTTTGCATGTGTCGCCTTACGTTCTCCTAAATTTGGTTCGAATAATTTGCAAAGACCCCAAAACGGGCCGCCGAATGATTGCAGGCACGTGTTTTGCGATGCAACCCATTTCTACTGTAATTTTGGCCTTCAATTAAGTAAAAAATCTTGGCATGCATACCATGGTGGATGAATTCGAATGCACCTCGTTGCAATTCAGAAGGTCGGATTCTTCATTTACAAAGACACCAAGCAGGGACAGGGAAAGGATTGAAGTCACAACTCACGCAACAGTATGGTGTTTGTAAGTGCATTCATATCCGTTCAAGCTGCTTCCAACTCTTGAGCTTAGCCAATCTGCAATGAAGCTACCATAGAATAGGCGTGCCTTTTGCAGTAATTAGTGTCTGCATCGCAATAACTAATCCTCTTCCCTCCCACCGCCGTCTTACATGCCCTCGGTCTCTTGTTTGTTCTATCTAACCTCACCCTTCATGTATTAATAACACTAGAAGGGATCGAGTGCTAAGCACCAACAACAACAACAATAGGTGCTCCTTGTGTTTTCATTGTAGGAATGTATGAAAAATAATTCACACAACTGCAGCAAACACAAGCTTGATAAATACTTGTGTCTATTCAAGATTTCTCCCCCATCTTGTGTCTAGAAAAGACCGTGGGACGGGTTGAGAGGAAAACAGTACAAAATGAAAGCAACAACCACCGAGACATCGTCGTCGTCATGTAATGAGAGTGCACAAAAGATCCCTAATGGATGCTGCCTCGTTGCATATTCATAAATTTAAATATCTTTCGTCGAGACCCCACAGCAACATGACTACTGAATGGGGGTGCGTCTCATGCGATGCGTCCCAATTTCTTAGCTAAATTTTGGTGGGATTTAAGTTAGGAGTTTCGCCACACATATCATCGCAGATGCACTTGGATGCGCCTCGTTACCTATTCCATGGTTTGTATTATTCCATTTGCGAAGACCCCAAGACAGGGGCGGCTTAATGATTGAACTCACGTCACATGCGATGCAACCCAATTCCTCCGTTAATTTTTGATCAAACTGAGGAGAAAGCCGCGACGAACGTGTCATCGATGATGCATTTGAAAGCGTCTGGTTGCTATTCAGGAGCTTATATTCGTCTATCAAAGAGACCCAAAGAATAGCTGACGAATGACAGAATGAACGTCTCATGCAATGCGGTCTAATCCCTCCGTTAATTCGGTGTTGAATTAAATCGGACGTTGCGACAAACGTATCACCGCGGATGCGTTTGCATGTGTCGCCTTACGTTCTCCTAAATTTGGTTCGAATAATTTGCAAAGACCCCAAAACGGGCCGCCGAATGATTGCAGGCGCGTGTTTTGCGATGCAACCCATTTCTACCGCAATTTTGGCCTTCAATTAAGTAAAAAACCTAGGCATGCATACCATGGCGGATGAATTCGAATGCACCTCGTTGCAATTCAGAAGATCAGGTTCTTCATTTACAAGGACACCAAGCAAGGACAGGGAAGAGATTGAAGTCACAACTCACGCAATGCGATCCAATTCCATCGTTGATATTTAGCTTCGAATTCTATCGGTCGGTATCACAAAACTGTCAATGAGAATGGATGTAAATGCGCCTCGTTGCTATGCGTAGCTGTAGTTTATTTCTTTAAAGAGTAGAGTAGCCGAAATTGCCGGAGGCACGTATCATGCGATGCCTTCCCCCTCCTCAGCTAATTTTCGCCGCCAATTGAATCGGTTGTCACAAAAATCATATCGACGAGGATGGAATGGGATGCGCATTGTTGATAGTAAGAACTGTGTTGCATTCAAGTTTGCACACTGAGAACAATAGCGGCCGATTTGTTGGCGGCAAGTCTCATGCGTGCTGGTGATCTGCCAAGTGAGTCGGTTCATTCACTAATTCATTCAACCCACGGTGAGCAGGGCTGCGAACAATCGCACGGGCAAGTGAGTGCAAAATACTTTTGGCATTTACTCAAGACCATGTTGCGCAGATTTGTCAACGGTTGTAAAAATAGCTCGATCTTTTCTTGTGAAACAAATTTTTGTCTATTTAACTCATTGTGCCTGGGAGCTGGGCCATTTTGCAAACCAGTGACCCACTCCTCACAAGATGCTATTATGTGCGCCGAGTAACTATTCGTTAAGTTTCAAGTCGAGCAATTAATATTGTAAGCAAATATATATGCAAAGCACATGATCAAAATTCGTGGTGAATTTGTCTGAGGCAAACCTAGCATTCGTCTGGCTATACTTGTCGAAGAAATGGTATATTTAAGGCATCGTACTGACAGTTCCGAGTCACGGTTCGTTGAAGGACATTTCACTAGGAGGGCAAAGCGTAGTAATGGTTACCAGGTTAAAGTACAGCAGCCTATGTCCAACTTTATTCTGAGAGTGATTTCAAGTAGTGAGATAGTGGAGCCGTCAGTCCAACGCACGTCAGCTTTAGTCAAGATGTCCACTTCTTTGAAGGTGTCATCGAGAGCTTTGTGTACGCTGCCGCTGGGGACGTCCTTCTGCGAGGCCACCACATTGCACCTCCACCAGCACACTTTGTCAGTGCGTGCCTATAAGCCCGGCAGAGCACGCCGGCAAAAGGACTGCAAGAAAGGTGAACTAATTTGTAGATTTGGTCCCCTCAACTTTGTATTTTTCACCATCATTTCACCCACTCATGCGCTTCCCTGTGTCTGCTTTCTCCTCCTGTTGCTCTTCTCCTCGTTCGGGATGAGGCAAGCACCTCGTGGTGAAGACGACCAGCTAACGGACAGCATCAGATAAAGAAACCGAGAACTGGCGATCTTAAAGGGTGACACATTTCAACATGAGTACATTGGTATCGTGTCACTTGCATGCACGAGGATGCAAGAAAATGGCTTGAGTTGGAGAAGCACAAAGGCAAGTGATGCCTGTCCTTGCAAAACCGCCGACAAGAAATGATGTCCCAAGCCCACACCAGTCGGCATTGGGAGCGACCATATAACACGTGCAAGCAGTCGATTTATACGTGTGGGATTCAAGCATGTCAACCACACAGCCAACCTGAAGACATGCTCTGCTGCCCGATGTTTCGTCTGCCTTTGTCCACCCTGCTTCACGGTATCGCTGCCGCTGCCTCCATCCCACTTCGGTTCCGTCTCACCTCGTGTCTTCTAATTGCCCTCCACCATCTCCGTCTTCGTCCTCAACTGCTCGTCAGTTGCAACCACCCATCCCGCCGCTCTCGAGACGTCAATGGACCACAACAGACAGATAGCATAGAAACTAGGGCTGAGTTGTACTACCTGTCCTTGTCCTTGTCCTCGTCCTCTCATTGTGCAGTCGGCCTTTCCGTCTCACTCACTTCATGTATGTGCGCCATTTCGATAGTTTCACATCTGGTATGCAGTGTAAATTGCACAGAAATTGGAAGCCATGCTTAACCTCTTGTAGTCTGTCATTAAAAGATATTCATATTATCTGCAACGAGCTAATTGCCCCACATTGAATTTAGCTAAATGGCTAGATTAAAGGTTGAAAGCAGCAACTCATGAATAGATGGGGAAAAGGAAGGCTATGAAGATGGCTGCACCACAGCACAATGCAAGGCTATCCGATCCTCTCTTATCCTGCTCCACTCTCTCTTTTTCCAATCCCACGGTGCATTGTCCCTTCGCCCCTCCCTCAATCACTCCTCTGTCTCTTTCAGCTGAACAGACATGTTTCTTCACTTCCACGGAAGTGTTGCATGTACTACCGATGTCGTTCGTAATGAGAGGTAGGGACTCGTCCATGCGCATCACCGCAATTACGCACCAAATGCATCCATTTTTTGCTGCATAGAAATACTTAGGTATGTGTTGCCGATTCCTTCAATTAACTTTATGGCTTTGACTGCGTTTATTGCGCCGCACTTGCTTTTAGTGGCTCTTACATGCGCTTACTAGCACTGAATGAGCAGGGGCAGCAGCAAAAGCAGCAGGTATACTGGTTGTACTGAAGTACGGTACTCGAGACTATGCCTAACTAGCTCAGACTAGGTTGCACTGGAGTATCACAGACTAGAGTAGCCACCTGAGCTGGATTATGAGAGGCCTGGATAAATAAGCTAAGATGTGGACTGATAGGGCTGCCTGGTCGATTGTGCATGCCTCATATTCGGATGCGCCCTTCTACGTTACCATTAAATTCAATCCTAACACTCTAGTTTGGCTGTCATAATCGGCCCTCATAATCGACTGCACACCATGTGAAATGAGGCCTTCCCTTTCTTCCTCTTAGATGCTGGGGATCACAGTGTACACTGAGAACTAGATCCGAAGGTGTCCACTTGCCTACTCCTCCTTTCCCACACCCCACTCCAACTCGTCTTTGGTGAGTGTCTCCTTCGTACCAAACTGCGCTCGATATGCTCCCAGGTACAGCATCTTACGCTTAGCCCCACCATGTGTGCTTCTTGCATTTAAATCACCCGATAAAGGGGAGTGAGTAGTCGCCTGCATTTCAGTTTCCTGATTTTACGTTCCACTTCAGTGCCGCGAGACCGTCTTAATCCTCTGGCTCCCCCACGCTTCCCTCGCTTTCATCTCCTTCGAACTCAGCAGCAAGTTTCTCCTGCCTCCTCCCACCCCATTCTCTGCCAACACCCTTACGGTAAGTCCCCTTCATCTCTCTACCAGTCTCATCTTTGTTTATGACACGTTTAAATAATGCAAGGATTCCTAAACTGGACCAGCCTGGCACAGACCAGCCTCAATGTGACTAAGTCACGCTTTATTAGAGAATAACACTTGGTTTGACATAGCTTAGCCTAAATTGCCAAGCACATTCCATCCCTATCTTTTTACAGTCGCTTTTGTTTGTCCTATCCCATCTCGCCTTAGTTCCATCACCTACTCCTACACTTACTCCCTCAAGAGCAAAGGTGAGCACCTCCATCCTAATTTCTGCTTCCACCTGCCCATCCCATCCCAGCGCCCTGCAATTACGGGTAAGAATGTGTCCTCTCCTCTTAATTTTATCTGCAATTCGTTCACTGCCCGTGTTGGCTTCCGTTTGTCTGTCTGTCTGGGGTTTGTGTTTGCGTGTGTGTTATAGCCCAATTCCCATCACCTTCCTTTTAGAGAGGTGCATTGGATGGGGCTGCACGGACACAGGTAAGAGGGTGTGTGTGCTTGAGTGCATTTGAGCGCAAAGGCATATTCCTCTCATTCTCTCTTTTAAACGTCTCCTTATAGACGACCTGACCGACAGTTGCGTACTGGATGAAGTAAGCTCTCCTTCGGTCGTTCGTTGGATGGCCAGTTGGTTTCAGCTTCACACATCGCCGCGACTTCATTTCTAATGCTGCGTTTCCTCTATTTGGCCCCTTTGCTTCAGATTGAAATGGACAGCTCGAATTGGGAAGAGGAGAGCATCGAGGCGGTTAGCTTGCAAAATTCGGGGTGGGATACAATAGGTGGACGAGGGAAGAGGCACGCGTTAAATTGGCGCCAACTTGTGGCACAGGTGGAGACAATTTGTCTCGATTCTCACCAGCGTTCCCAGCTGCCAATGCGGAAGCAGAAATAGAAAATCTGCCGATCGCGGAGATGCAGAGCAGGCGGAGAGGTGGATAGAGTTCGAGAAGGTAGCCGAAATAGTTGTTAGTAAAGTATTTCTGCCGCGCACCTTCTCAGTTTCTAAATATGAATATGCTACAATTATGAATAGCAACAAGGCTCATCCACATTTTCCCGCGTCGATTGTTTGTTGGCGACTGCCGATCTGCTAGGAGGCGAAAATGAACGGGCTGTTCGGAAAGCACCGTATGAGACGTGTCGCCAATAAGTCGGCCGCTATTGTTCTCAATGTCCAAAAATGGATAAAACACGGCTGTTAGTGCCAACACTGCACATCCGATTTCGTCCTCGTCGATATAATTTTCGTCACAGTCGACTTGAATGAAAGCCAAGCTAAACAGAGGAATTGGAATGACGGTGTGATACGTGCCGCTAGTAGTTCAGCTACTCCCGGGCTCAGTCTCTAGGAAGAATAAAATACAGTCTGCATAGCATTAAGGAGCAAACACTCATTTTTCCCAGACATGTTTGTGGCAACAACCGATAAAATTCGAAGCGAAAATGAACAAGTGAATGGAACGCATCTCAAGAGAGGCTCCGTAGATAGTGCGGCTGCTCCTGTTCTCAGTCTCTAAAAATGTATAAATTACAGTTTCGAGTAGCTGCAAGGTCAATTCGAATTCATTCCTGTCTACATGAGTGTGACTACAGCCGATCTCTTTGGAAGCGTAGGTAAACTAATGAATTTAAACGCATCGCATGATATGCGTCTTACATGTATCGATTGCTCTTCTTCCCATTCTCCACAAATGAATAAACCACAGTTCTGCACAGCAACACGTGCATCCAAATTCATCTCCGTCGACATAACTACGTGGACCGCCGTTGTAATCTGAAAGGAAAATTAATGGATGAGGGGGGAACGTTTCATAGAAGACGTTCCTTCGATAGTGCATTATTTCTCCATCCGTTCTTACAGTGAAGTCACAAGAAGCACCTATTGTTATTGTTGTCGTTAGTGCTCAGCATTCCATCCCTGCTAGTTTTATTATTTCATGGAACAGAGGACATGTAAGGCGGCGGTATGAGGTGAGAGGATTAGCTGTTGCAATGCAGACACGCATTTTCGCAGGAGACATCCCTGTTCTGCGACAGATTTACTGCAGATTGTCAAGGTTCGACAGTTTCAGGTACCTTGAACGGATATGAATGCACTTATGAACACCATACTGGAAAGGAAGGAGTGATCAAAGGATAGCTGCAATGCTTTGTTTGTTCGAACTGCCGTTTCGGTCACTTGGGAAACCATATTTAAGCGGCTGGGGGGCTCGCCTCCAAGCCTTGTCAGTAGCCCCGTTTCCTCTGCTTCCAGAACATGTATATTTTGTCCTACTACTATGGCTTCCTTTACTTCAAAGGAAGTCTTGGCACGCCGCATTGGTGGCAGCGGAAGCGGACCCGACGTTGGTGAGTTTCTATTCTAATCTATACCGCTTGTGGCATGCTTTAGCACTGTGAAAGTGTTGCATTTGCCACGCATGGGTGACCGACGTTGGTGAGTTTCTATTCCAATCTATACCGCTTGTGGCATGCTTTAGCACTGTGAAAGTGTTGCATTTGCCACGCATGGGAGGATCTCTGACAACGCATGGGAGGATCTCTGACATCTCACAACGGAAGGGCAGAGATCGACGTCTATCTTCGACATTCTCCACCCTCGTGTTGTACATGTAAGCTATTATCAACTGAAATGACACCAGCCATGAACTCCAAGTTCAGTGGAACCGCCAAGAGGGATCAGCAACGTTGTGGTCAAGCATACTCCGCAAGCTCTGTCGCAGCTTCTCTCGCAACCTGCCTTCTCGCATCTACAGACGCAGAATTTGCAAGGCGCCATTCGATTGTATCTTCTTCTGCTCTTTGCGCACCTAAATTGCGTATATTTTTCACTCCTATGAGGCCCTGCTGTCCCATTTACTCGGGAATCTGTGATGTCCTCGACTTTATCCCACGAGATCAAAAACCTGAAATCGCAATGTGTACTGCGTGTGTCTCGACCCATTCTGAAGCTTTGGTTCACAGCTGCACCACTTTATAGGGACATATTATCGTGAGAGTGGTGGATTCAGAAATACACCCTTGCTTCACCGCAAGAACATATGCGCTGGAGGATTTCTGCGAACATTGACTTTGTTTGGTATGCACTGCGTCTTCAGCCTCCAACTTGGCAGGAAAGCATACTTCTAGTTGAGCAATATCAGCCAGGCATGGGGGTAACACCTAACAACACTGAATGCGAATCTCGTCTTTGCCACTGCGCATTACATTTATTAGGTGAGAATGGGTTGCAGTTTATGATTTGCTACCTCCTTATGTAGTAGAATACTCGGTGTGATTTTTTTGCAATAACTTGTTTTGCTACTTGTCTGCAGGTCCATTCATCATGTTATGCATATTGACAGTTGCGCTAGTTGTGTAACGATTGTGTCCGTATCGGTGGCAGGAATATTGAGGGTGTGGGCCACTTAACAATTTGATTGTTTACTAATTCGAGATCGCAGCATAGTGCTGGCATTATTTTTGCAGAACGCGTTGTGTAGGCCCCTGGAAACGGCCTGGTCGTAGGTTCAGCATTTGGCATTATTTTTGCAGAACGCGTTGTGTAGGCCCCTGGAAACGGCCTGGTCGTAGGTTCAGCATTGACATGATTTGGTGTTTGAGGTAGATTGAGAAGCAATAGTATGGCTACTGGGGCGCTTGTAATTGTTTGGCACCCAGAATTCGCCTTGTAGTGGTCTTAAGCGTTTGGTTTTAAGACATTTTAAATGTCTATATTTGCGTGTCTTATTTTGGCAGCGTAAAAGACGTTTGCAAACCACCTTTTCATTGTTTGATTTTTGCTTTCCAATGCTACGAAGCTATCGTGGTGATAAAGCAGCACGCGATAAACACGGAAAATAGTAGGCTCTTCGAGATTTCCAAGTTGCCTTTCACCTGCGACGTGGATCTCGATATAAGCACAAGCGGCATCATTGATGACACAGCGACAGGTGTGACCTCTTTTTGCCCAGGCACTGGACAATTGCATGGCCACAAGCTTGACAGAGGAGCTGGATGTGAGTTTAGTGTCGAACTGGTGGGCAGGCTTATTACTGGACCGAGGAAGGATGGTGAATTGGGAGAAGGAGTTAATTAAGTCAATGTTGAAAAGGTGGAAACGATGAGAAGAGCTGCAGCGCTGTTTGATTTCAAGTCTATGCCCTCTCTGTGACTGAACTTGCTTAGTTTTGCTTTTTAAAACACATGCTTAATTCAACTTTCATCATGTAAAAATTTGTCTCATGTTCCTTTCCGTTCTACTTATTTGCACGGTGACGTGCGCGTGGTTTTTCCAGTGAAGGCAATATTGACCGAAGATCCTATTTCGGGGAACATGGAATAAAGCTGCTGAGAACCGGACACTGAGCCTCCTACGTCCAAAGCATGAACTATGCAAAGCTCTTTATTCTGAGCCCCTTATGCCGTCCCTAATTCAATGCACTGTAGCGATGGTTGGTATAATCGTAGCTGAGATTTGAGCGAGTTAACATCCTACGCAGAGTATGTCCTGTACAGGCGTGGAATGGCCAAGATCACTGGTCCTGTGCTGTTTTTGAAGACAAGCCTGAATTCAGATTCAAACCACAACCTTGGATTGCCCACCATCATGTGTACACATAGAGTAGTTACAGACGTGCTTGTGCAATTGTGGCCATGATGCTTAGCAGTGGGAACCGAGACATACGTGATGAAAAATGTTTCATTGAAGGAAAGTTGTCATCTTTTATTTATGAATTGCATTTTAAGCACACAAACTCACGGATATAGTAATATTTAGGAAAGGGAATCTGGTAACGAAATTGCCCAAAGAGTGTGTTGAACAAATGCCAACATTGGTCATTCCGACTGCAAGCAATAGCTTATTTCTAGCGCAAAGTTACATGCAAAATATTTATCAAAATTTCCTGATTAAGCACTTGGCAAGTGAAGTTCAATTGGAGGGCGAATTGATGGAACTTACTTATGCACCGTGTCCAGGTTAATAGGGTTAAGGTTTTGGGTACTTGCGCACACGAAACTCAGATCGAAGTCGTCTCACCAAGCCTGCAATTTCCTTCCATTGTCATTCCCCGTAAGTAATCGAGAGCAGTGTACGCCTCGCCGCTTTCATGAGGTCCCTATTAGTTCGCGATGTCAAATAAATGTAGGCCGACTTCAGAGAGCTCTTGTTCTAAGGGTTGAAAATAAGGAAGAATTAAACCAGATTAACTTTGGTCACCGTCAGGGTGCACATCACTGTTTTACCATCTTAACCACCGATGTGGGGCCACAATCACATTACCACTTTTACAGTAGAATGTAAGTGTAGGGAAAGTTTTACCATACCAAATATGCATAAGTTAAAATGTGACTAGGAATCTGATATACCCTGGTAGTCTTGCCGGTTGTTCCTACCTAACGACTTCTGTGTTAATTTATGCATAGCGTGTTAGATCATAAGAGTGTGCGCCGCTCTAATGAAGTCCTCGCATCAAGTCTCTTCTTGAAATCACAGCGCTCATCACTTGGCGCATTCAAGTGAAAAATTATTCAGGTAAGATTTTTAGTGGATTTGCATCAACATTTCGCTGCAGCAACCAGATAGTGCATCAAAATTAAGCATCTGCAAGAGTTTGTCTCACTCATGTCTACGTCACTGACGTCATGAGGAGCATTGTGAGGCTTGCTAGACCCTCTCTTGAGAGGTGGACAGAGGATGCGCATTCGGGGTGCATGTGCGTTAATCATTTCAGGCCGAGATATTAAGATTCGTTTGCGATAGTTGGTAAGTTGATAACATTCATCACGCCCACAGTGAAAGTGAACAAGCAATGTGCCATTTTACTTGCTTTTGACTTGGCTTCGAAAGCAATCTCATCTGTGGCTTTGTGCATTCTCGTTCGGCTTCTTTACGGTGTTAATCGGGAACGTGACAGAACGATGCTCTCAGTGCACGCGATGCCGTTCCCATAAAATCGCAAGCGCCTCGGTGTATAGGGCGGCAAAAGAGATAAAGTTCCGAAAGTGCAACTACCACATTTATTCTATGGATGTGACAAGACCAACTCAGCGTGGAATGGAGATTAAATGGGATGAGAGAATAATGAAACATTTGGCAAGTAAGCTATTATTCATTTCATACCACTGACAGCCCTCATCATGGAATTGTTTTTGATCAACCACTTCAGTTCCTTCTGACCGAGAACTTTGGTAAGGGGATCTAAACATCCACTCACATCGGTTATTGATTGTTTGACAGATGATGAAGTAGGATATGATTTTTAGACATGACTGCGTTTCAAACAGATTCGCATGACTGTCATTTGCTTGAAATCTCGCAGGAGATGGATTCCACATCTGATTGCTTGTGCCAAAGAAATCAAAATCTAAATTAGCGGTTAAGACATTTTAGAGCAAGCTATGTCGTTTCCCATGGGAAACCCCTTTCATTTGATTGGGTTCTACGACCTGCGGACATTTGTGGCTGCAAATGGGTAGTCGAGCTTACTGTTAATATTTGTTTGCATTGAAGTGAGTGGGCACTCAATCTCCTGAGTCATTGGGCAAAAATTGCTTAATAAAACTACAGGTGGCTGTATTTAAAAACACATCCCGTAACAGGTAAGCCTTTTCCTACTTCGATCAACAGTGACTGCTTCAATGTCAAGTATCGGTTTGCGATTACTAATGTGCGACACTTAATCATTAAGAAGCAGGGATATGCTTCAAGTAAACCCGTATATCAAAAGCATGATATTAACTAGCTGTGGTCACAATTTGTGGATTTGACCGTTCTTCATATTTAAAGCGATTGGCTGGAAATTGTGTTGAGTACTTGTAGCTAACGGACCCAGGCCGAGTCCCGGAACACTCCAGACCATTAAATAGTCCTCTGTACATCGTAATTTATTGGCTCTTAAATACTGTGGCATTAACTCTGCTTAATTTATTGTCACATCAGAGGAAGTTTGTGCTACCAGCATCAACACTTGTGTGTGGATGACTGCTTTGTTTCCAAGCGTGCTGCCGAGTTTTGCTTGATCCAAGGCTACCACTACTATCCATGACTTTTCGGCCATTGGTGATATTTCGTAAGATTCTCGGACGGTAACATCTGTGCTAAACAAGTCGAAGTGTGCGACATTGGCTTTGATATGAGGTAGACCCTAAGTAAATCAAGAATCAGACGCAGTGAGATAGACAGTCCGTATGGAAGGCCTTACTGGGTTATTCCACGTTCCGATGGTAAAACGATGCCTATGCTCAAACAATAATTAAATATATTAGAATCGATTCCTGCTCAGAAGTCGAATTTGGAGGCAAAATTAGCAGCAAACTCTGTGAGTTGTGATTGTAAGGCCCAAGAACAGCTACAAAGTTCTACCCGCCTTCAAGCTAGGTGTCCTCTTTCCTTGAGCATCACGGAGCCCTATCTTTTTCTGTCCGCTCGTTGTCTTGCTGCCATAATGAGAATAATGTAAGTTATGTAAATGTAGATAATGTAAATAAACGTCAAGATCATGCATAATCAGCACGTTTGACCAACTTACATGGCTCTCTACTTCATTATGTTGCCATGTCAAGACGTGCGAAAGGCATGCCACTGGTCAATTTGAAGGCAGTGGCACATTGCATTGAATATAATATGGGGTCCTTTTTATTAGTAGCGTATCTTTCGACCGTTGGCAGATAACGCGCTTCACTTACTCAACTCCGGAGAGGTAGCAAGTCTACACTTTAAAAGTCGTCACGAAATTCAGACGAACACTCCCTTCGCCTTTTGATGGTAGCGGAATGCTGACACGCTCAGCCTTTATGCTGACTCCAAACCCTCCACCAATACCGTTTTCATTAGCCGTTGAATTACTCGCAAATGTATCCTGCCCAAGTCAGCATTTGCTGCAAGCACTAGGTTACCAGGGGTGCCTCAACTCTAGAAGGCAACGCTGTTAAAATAACGGTTAGGGATTTTCGAACCCCGTGAACTTGTACAACCTCTTCTAAAAATAGAAGAGCAATATAAATTTTGAGAATTCCTCATAAGTGGAGAAAAGTTATTTGATAAAGGCAAGGCTTTTGTTGTTCTCTGCTTTTAAAAATAGTCTTTCCTTCTGGGCTTTTCTAAAGCCCTGTGCGGCACTACGCGAGGTACAGGAAACTTGCTAACATAGCTGTCGTAACCTCCGAACTCACTGGGACCTTCAAGCTGCATGCTCAACTCTCCAAACTTTAGCCGTCAGCCTACTTGTGTTGCTACTATCTGCATTTAATAGAGAGATAATGGAACATGTTGGAAATAGGCGACAGGGAGGAGATATTAGGGCACCGTTATTGGGGAGAGACATTTACAGCAAATTTTGCAAAATGTATTTTTTCGAGCAAGTGAGAAGAGACTCTACCTACTCTCTGCCCGATATTCCCACTTGCAGACACACTGCATTCGCCATCGTCTCTCATGATATACACAAGGATTCTTTCTACTTGTCTTTTTAAGCAACACTTACACACGTGTAGCAACTGTCCGAAAAATTAACTTCATCATCCAACCTGAGCATTTTAACCATCAATATCAAAGCGACCACAACTGCAGCAGTTGAAGACCAAACGCATACCTCAACGGAGCAGTTTTTAGCATTACCATAGGTGACACTATTTCGCAACGCGGTTGACTGCATTTGCGCTGAAAATAGTCGCCTTCCAATCTTATTGAAAAGCAGGAAGAGCATTACCATAGGTGACACCATTTCTCAACGCGGTTGACAGCAATTGCGTTGAAAATAGTCGCCTTCCAATCTTATTGAAAAGCAGGAAGGCGGGATTACGTGGTCGACCTGTAAGAGGAGGGCAAGATAGAGAAAGATGAAACCTCCATGTGACACTATAATGTCTCTAGGTCAAAGAGGAGGATTTGTGCCTTAAATATCTGGTGGCATTATGATACGATCTCGTTGGTGGGTGGTCGGTGTTGGCGGTCGTCAGGTCTTGGAAGAGCGTAGAGCTGAGCTATGGTGAGGAAGGTGCGGTGGGAATAGAGGAGAAGAACGGAAAGTGAGAGGTTGTCGGGGATCCACCAGCTAGGAACCGCCAGTGCAGCAGGGTGGTAATTAATTACTAAACAATGGCACTCCACTCTAATGCTACATCCGTATAATACCTGCACACCCCACCGGCAATTGCAGCAGTGTCTTCACCTAACCAAGTGTGTCCTTGTGACTGATGCTGGTAGCAGTACGGTAAGCATAGCACGCAATGTGATGATGCTGAGATAAACGACCACAAGTATTGCAGTGAGCATAGCACGCAATGTGATGATGCTGAGACAGTCGAACACAAGTATTGCAGCGCTATCGCAACACCATGACGCCATGACGCAGCGGTAGCTCGTCTGACTCCAGATTGGGAGGTTGCGTGTTCAAGTCACGTCTGGATCAGTGCCTATTTTCTTCGACTCCCACTTTCCCTTTGTCACTGCCAACAGCACACCTCCCACTTATACCACCCTCCTCTTAGCGCTTTCACCACTGAGTCGTTGCTGCTACCACCGTCATCACTTTAGTGCTAATAATGCTATCGTTGTAGCCGATGTCGCCTGCATTCTCCTTTTCTTTGCTCCTAAGTATTTTCGACTTTTCTCACGTGTCTGTCAACGCAAGTAACAAAGCAGTTTTTGAGATTGGGCTGTCTATTGCCAACTTTTCGTGGATGGAGGAACGGTGAACCACCATAATGGCTATCTCAACGAAGTAAGGCGTTGTAAGATAACGCTTGCCGTAATAAGTTGCTGAACCGCTCTTTCGAAGTCAAGGATTTGATGGATACTGCCACCCTCGTAAAGTCCAGTTGAATTCAATTCAGTGTTTGGGGTTTCGATTTTGCAGTGGTTGGGTAGGGTTGTTTCCTAGAGCCTAATAAAATACGTGCCTCTGGTGCTCTATAATATTTTATTTCCCCTTTGTACAACATTTGCTTCCCCTCCATTGTGAGCAGGAGTTATCTAGATCAAAGGCTTTCCCATTTGCCTTCAAAAAGTGCACCAGTGTCTGCGAACACAAGAGTCAGTAATTGTTTCATTTTGTTTGTGCCTATTGCTTTTGGGTTGATGGACGACTGTACGTGAGGTTTGTGTTCGGTTGAAATTGAGTAAGCTACTCCGTTCATCAGGTTGATATTGTGTAAGCAAATTATAGAATCAATGCAAAGCATTGCATCAATGCCATTTGTGAAAATTCGCTGCTCATAGGGTAGAAGCAGAGTCTCCATTGATACCTAATTCAAGAGACTAACTTAAGACACAATTCTCACAATTAGGACTGAACGGCTATTTCCATGTTGGCCTATCTGGCCATTTCTGCGCTCGTTCCGGATCATCGGAGGGTGTCTTGTGCCAATTGAATGCATATTTTTAAAGAAATTGAATTCGATGTAACTGGTATAATATTGGGTTGTCCATTATTTTAACGTAAAATGATAATCATATCGTTACTTTTCGTTACCTATAACTTGGTGCAGTCGCGCTGAGTGAATCACCTGATACGGTCCTTCTGTGGAAGCAGTCTGCACAATGTGTTAGCTCCATTATCCCAATGACTTGTTTCGAATGTCGCACTGCTAGTTAGCAAACAGAATCGAGTCATGCTAATATTGCTATTGGAAAGATTTGGCATGATATTTGCCCATTTGGAACATGTTTAAATGCACCGCTCATGTAAGTGCTTAGTCTAAGATGTTTCACTCCTGATCAGACCGTACTCATGACAAGTCATGCGTTCTTCTGGATCAGCGTGTGAAGAAAAATCAAGATTATCAACTCTGGATTATATTTAGTGCAAAAATAGCTTGCCAGAACTAAGCTCCTGAGCTAATTTGCTGATCGCTCCATTGAAGAGTTAAATGGGCAAGAGCAAGTCCATTTTTACTTTAAATGACCGATACCTGAACAAACCCAGATGGCGATGGATGTCGAGCATACCTTAACACGAGCAGCGATCTTATCGAAGTCAGCCATTATGCTCAACCATGTTATCGCAATTGTATTCTCGAATGCTCATTTGCAAATGCGAGTTTCGGTGCCGATCATCACAGCGACAACGACTGGCAAAGTCGATAAACATGCATGCAAGAACCTCTTTTCGCGCTGGAATGCCTGATACATCCAAAAAGATGCTGCACCAACAAAAAGATTCTGAAGGTTTCGTATTCAACCTGTACCCTTTTGTGAAAACGGTCCTGTGAATGCGGAGCTGTGTTTCACAGGTCTAGTTTGGTTATTTAAATCAATGTACTAGGAGGGCAGTAAAGTGTTATGACCCCACTTATGTTAATCATCTGTTCTTTTGCAATGTTGAAAACCCATCAAAAGATTTCATGACCAGTTTTGCAATCATTTCACCACGTCATATGTTGATCAAAACATGCAACCCATCTCCATTCAACTCTTGTGCGCTAGTCGCTAGAATAGGCGCTTGTAGAGGTGGGTTTTTTGGATTGCCCCAATTGCTTCTTCATGCAGGAGGTAGGTTGCAGAGCGCATACTAATATTTTAAGTGACATAAGGCCCTAGCGCATTTTATTCGGTGGATTGCACTGCTCATTGTCAATCGCACGACAGGTGTGTTTGGTGTGGTGTCAGCTTGATTTGCTAAATATCGACAACTTTTGCCTTAAATAAATCTACTTAGTACTTGGGCAAACTTGACAGTGCCTGCTCTTGCTGACTGTTGTGAAACTGCTATGTGCACCAATTGAGTAACTTCGTAGTATCTAGAAAAACCGGTGCGTTGACATCGACAACAAACTGTCCAGATGGTGGCAGGTACGTTTGTTCTTCCTGCAGATATTCCTAGTCGCTTCTTGAGGTAGAGCCAAGAATTGGTGCGCCCATCAGTAATTGATGCCAAAAGCCTGCAAAGTCAAATGTCCCGTAAATTATCCAGTGTATTAGCCAAGGTCAGACTTTTTCCTTCTGGGCACAAAACGGGGCTGACGATTAATTTGCATTGGCTTTAACGAAAATTGCGTCTACGACGGATAAGATGGTGCCACCTGCATAGACAGAGACAGTAAAAGGGGCATTCAGGTCTGTCGAAAGGGACAATCTGCATTGACACGACACTACAGGTGGCGGTGCGTAGGGTTCGTAGCCCTCCTAAAGTTTTATCTTTGCTGATGATAGAGGTTTAGGATTGCTTGGCCGTTTAAGCGTCGAGACACCCCATGTTTCAAATTCATCTGCATCCGCTTCTCCTTCAGAACTACCACCTCGGTTGGAAACCACACGATGTTCTTCCCGAACCAGGATTACTGGGTTCGTGAGAATAAAAACCAAATTATTGCGAGTTTCGCTGTGAAGATTCTCTTGTACGAGTAAACCAATCTGGAATAGGCCCTCTGCTTTGCGAAGAAATTTTTGCCACGGTAAATACTCTTGGCCGACTCCGTTTGATAGTAATGCCAGAACTGGCAATCACTTAATAATTTCATGATGAACGTGTTTCAAATAGCCATTGTATAAGCATAACTAATATTGGCGGACTGAATTGGACACAACGTAAAAGAATCCTTACTAACAGAGGCATAAGCCTCCTTACATTCTTTCTGTTGTCCCGCTGTCTTAATACTCAGGTAAATGCTTGGTTTCCAATGTGCTATGTTCTTACATACGCGTTCTCAGCTTTTTTGAATGAATGCTTCCGCACTCTTACGCGACCAACCTATCGGTTATTCATAGCACACAGACTACACTTCCCATCCTTGACACTCCATTTTTTGGGGAATTCTAATTCGACCACTAAAAGCAGTAGCATAATTTACAGATGTCGCCAGCCCCTTCTTCACCATAGATCAATCTTTCCTCCTATTATATCTCGACAACCGTTGCCACCAGCTGCCCGCTCACTGATTCGCAGCACAGTGTCATTAGCAATTTAAAACTATTTTTTTTCTACTCTTTAGCCTCAAGGCATTTGCGAGGCACACGGAAGACTAATCATCATGTGACTCGCTCCTTATTGGCAGACTGGGCACATAATCCTGCTTTCCCACCTTTAGGTCAGATGGGCCACAATACGGTCTGGTGGGGGGAAACGCATAGCAAATATCCACTGACCCAAGAGTCTTTGTTGCACCATAACTTTTATGCCTCCTTGTGTTTTCCTTTCAAAACTAATAATAACTTCTGATTTTTTTAAGGCGTGATGGACTACTGGACGAAACACGTCAAATTTTCAGCAGTTTTGAAGTCATACATGGCTCCTAACCCACTATCCTCCTCTTCGACTCGCCCGCGCCATTCAGGATGTTTGCATTCTTCATTCTCTATACATTTTCCTGTTCGTCTCTCATTCGTGTAATTCAAGCGATTAAGATTAATGCTATAATGAACAACTGCCAATTTCCGAAAATCCCGGTTGGCATCCTGGGCCGTAGCTTTCCAAAGGATGGCATAGCACTTACTGAATGCTCTAAAATGCAGGTAAGGATATGGTTACCACCAAACAATCAGAAAGACCGCCACATATTTTTAGGTTTGGAAAATTACCGCGAAGGGTTTTACAAAGGTTGCAAGAGTCCGTATCGCAATGCCTGTTTTAACTCCTCAGAACCTATAAATTAACAGCGTTCTCGTCCCAATTGCCCACTCGTATCGGGCGTGCTATGTCTGAGGCTTGATTAAGAAATATCTTGATGTATTTATGCGGATTATGCATATGCTAGTGCCACATTTCAACTTGCAGGGCAACAGATTACTTTTGAGTTCGTTTTATCTTCTTATCCAATTACTGCTTCCTCCACCCTACTTCCACCACGAGGCATGTATGCACGCGTTTATTCATTCACCCCTTAAAAAAGACCCATTCTTCTGGCGCTAGAGCAGAGTGGCGCTGCGGAAGCACGCTGGGCCCATAACCTAGAGGTCCATGGATCGAAACCACGCCTTGTTAGTTGGTTTCTTATTCAGTCGCACGGTCAGGTTTAGCTGCCTCTTGCCTGGCTTAAATAGCTGATACACCACCACTGCCACTTGCCATCGGCGCTCTACCCTCTCTTCAGCCGATAATATGCCAACCTGCCGCCAATTCTATTCAATTTCTGCTCATCAGCCATCCACTGGCCACGAAGGCAGGTAGGCGCGCAGCCAGTAGTGATGTGTGAGGTGATAAAGAGAAGTGCCTGGTTAGGAGTTGGAAACGCGTCTTCTGGATGAGACCCGAAATTCCCGACTGCTGGACCATCAAGATGTCACACCGTGTTGAAATCCTCCTTTCTTCCCAATCTTTATCATTCATACTCACACATACGCATATGCTCATTTACCCACCAGACAGCAAACAAGAGCATTAGGGCAGAACAAAGGCATACGCAATGCACTCGCCATGATAGAGCCTATGGCCACCAAAGTGGACTTGCGTCCAGACGGCTATGGTCGTACTCCTCCTTACTGCAATCACAGTGGCGTACTGAAAGGGCAGTTGGTAAAGGTATGGTCGTACTCCTCCTTACTGCAATCACAGTGGCGTACTGAAAGGGCAGTTGGTAAAGGGAACAAAAGGCGATGACGAGATGGTAATTATTCTTTTGGTGACGAGATGCCCGAGTAGGCACGTCTGGATATGATGGGCAAGCGCAAGACCGTAGACCAGGTAGCTCAGTCAGTACGAAATCAAAGTTTTGGTCTGGAGGTCCGGGGTCGCCGTTCAGGAGTGCCATTATATTAGTGTGAGTTCTATTAGTGGCTTCGATGCCTCATGCGGTGCGTACGCACTATGTAGCCACAATGTCTGGCATCATGCTGGATGCGAGACGTGATAGAGT
>LWMK02000752.1:0-11128 GCA_001693075.2 Taenia saginata
GGCGTCTACAAACTTTAAATTAATGCAGGTATATACCTTGGAGAATCCGCCACACAAAGTTGACAAGGATTGTGTGTCAAAATTTTGTCGGTTTTTGATCGCACACAGAAAGCTACATACCTGACGAGCCAAATCTGGTCTAACCTAGCATATAGTGACTCAAAATGGGCAGTAAGTTACCTCGCAAAAGACGACATCTTGGACAGGTTTAGCCAAACGAATAGTGAATTTGCCTTCGTGCACAAACCTATCATGCACCTCGACTATGTTCCCATCCAGCTAAGCTCATTAACAATTCAAACTGATTACCTTAAAGCTTAGCGTCCATTTACTCGATACACATGATAAAATCATGTGAGGAGCGGAACCTTCGATACACATGATAAAATCATGTGAGGAGCGGAACCGCGAATGAAAACATCTGTTTTCTTGAGTCGCCTGGGTCTCCCACACGACGAGTCCGATGGATAACAAATAGTTTCGCAGCAAAAGACCATAGCCAAATTGCAAGCCACTCGTACACCGAACCGTGCTAATATTGTGCTTAACAATGCATTCAAACGAATTTGGTACATCTACACAACAGCAAACATTCTTACACCGCACGATTGTAAATAAATCCTAACTATTTTTTTTGTAATAAATGAACTCACTGCACTTCTGTCTGGCCCAATCATTGGCAGACTAGTCATGTAAGAATTCTAGCTAACTTGATGATAGAGGATCCAACCAGTTTTCTTGATTTCAGTCAGATTCTATTGTAAAGCAGCATACTTTGTTATTGACAGTCGCAATTGATAAAGCTGGTGTAGTTTGTGCTCAATCTGATTTTTAAGCTTCTTACGATAAGTGTTAACAAAAATGTAGTTTTGCTACTACAAGTCTGTATGTACCTATGTTTCTTGAAACCTGCGCATTTTAACAATTAAATGCTAACTAACTAAGTTGCGGGACTCCTGGCAATGCGTCACGCAGTGCTTTTCATGCCCCACCACACCGGCATTTAATAAACATTGGCGCGGTCAATGACTCGCAACTAATAAAATACTTAAATGGCTTGTAGCGTCCCGAGACTTCCCTCAGGGTGATTGCAAAACTTTTGTTTGTTTGTACTGCCGGTTTCGGTCACTTGAGTGGCCATATTTTACTGAGCTGGTTGGTCGGCCTTTGGGCCGTGCCAACAGCCCCAAGCTCTCTGTTTCCAGAATACATGTATTCTACCCCCAGTACTATGTCTTCTTTTGCCTTAAAGGGGGTCTCGGGACGCTACAGTGATAGTAGGCATAGTATTAGGACAGAATATATATTCTGGAACCAGAGGGCTTGGGGGCTACTGGTGCGGTCTGGAGACCGGCCGACAGGCTGGTACAATATGGTTAACCAGGTGAACGAAACCGGCAGTTTGAACAAACAGTGTTGGACGGCTATTTGTATGCTTTAAAAAACTAAATGATTTCCATAAGTTGTTGGTTTCTGCAAACTAAATGATTTCCATAAGTTGTTGGTTTCTGCAAAACAGATCATTCTGCAATGATTGTGTTAAGCGGTGGAGAAAACTGATTTACATATAACAATTTATTTTTTTTTTTGGGAATTTCCGCAAGTGCTTTCACTCGTCAAGCAATAGTCTGTCCAAATCTCTTTATCATACACTGCTCCCTTCAAACTTTAACCATGAATTAATGGACATAATTGTTCTATTTCCACCATATTTGAAATTTTCATGCTATAATGTCCGATTGATACTGTTCTCTTTGAGATGGAAATAACTCTGTGGGCAAGCGAAATCAGCCACGGAACCACCCACTCCTCCAAATTCCTTCTTGCATGCATTCTTTCCCTTTACCAACCAAACTCCATCTGCTCTCTGGCATCCCCAACTAACATGAACACTCTCTGTATCGCTGAGCAAAGCATAGATGTATTCCCAATGCATGGACGATTTCTAAAAAGTCTTTTTGTTTTAAGACGCTTTTCTGTCACAGCCCTTACCTTAGTAGGGTGCATTCTAAGCGGGTCAGGTGCAAGTGAACACAGGTTAGCTGCCTTGAATGAAAGCACTTGCATGGAACAGAAACCATTTCATTCTAATCACTTAATTGAAAGACTAGTAAATAGCAACCAAAAACATTTAATGGTCGAAGCAAAAGCTATTGAGCTGAACCTAACAGAGTTAGCAATACCTCCATTTTAGAGGTACTTGTAACTGGAATGATAACGAAGCAAATTCACAGAAACACCGAAGCGCTCTAATAGCGTTGACTCTTGTCATAATATACAATAAGATAATTCCTACATGGTGTGAAAACTTGACAGCTGCTTAGGTCCTAATGCACTGCGTGCAATCAATGCAAACTTCACTACGGTCAGGCCTACTAATATTCCTCCGAAATTGCTTCTACTGCATAATACATGCCATACTAATTTTACCGCCTTAATACACTTACCAATTAGCCACGGCGCCAGTGGTCCATTCGGCTTTCCAAAAAGCCTAGAACTCCACAACTTCGGACTTTGTTCACCTTTAGTAAAAGGTATGTTGCGTTACTACTGCCGTATCAAAAATGCAGCTACGGAGGACCGATAGTCTGGAAATGCAAGTGCAAAAGTGAATGCGCACCTCTGCAGTATGCCACGCATAGCGGAACCACAATTACTCCCAGCATGATCTCTCTGTCTTTTTATTGCTCATTTGAACAAGTCTCTCATTCATTTGGCCAATGTGATTGGAGACTTTCTCACGCTTCATTTGCCACACATACGATGTTAGTTTCTTTCAAACAGGGTTCAGAGTGCCAAATAAAATAAAAACGAACATTTTTTCGCAACCATAGGAAAGTCAATGCAAGTTAGTGTGTCAATGAGTTGACCATAAAAATACACCAACAGAAGTAAGGCGCAAGATAGAGTGGATCGATGGTTGAAACGAATCATTTTGAGTCAGATTCTTTTTATGCAAATTAGTAGTCCCTAACAAAGTTATACATTAGCCATTTTTAATTTCCTCATTTCAAGTATTCGTTTTGAGATTTTCTATATTTGGGGAAACTGTGGCAGCGAAATACTTAAGGTGATGTTAGGTGATGGAGTCGTGCATTACAATCAAATCGGATAAGGCAAATTACTCCCCTCGAATTGACTGTGTCCATGGTCACACACCTTGACGTTCGGTAATTAATGCCTCGCCTTTGTGTGTGATTTAAGATTATGCACACTTGTGGCATCCATGTGATACTTTCACGCACTTTGCAGTTGCAGTTAGATTCTGATAATAACAAATTTACCACCCAAAACACCATGACACATCAATCAAAATTATTTTAAGTCCTCCGTCTCAACCTTGTCTGGTCTTCAAAGAGCTTCGTTGCGGCGTGATGGCAGACTGAATGGGTATAGAGTTTGTGGCCTCACATCCCCTTCTCAGGGAAATGCGTCGCATTGTTTCCTAACAAAATCGCTTGCAAGTCGGACCTCACTTGTTCAATTTGTCATCTGTCAACGACTAGTTAAAAGGAACTCCTGTGGTGGATCCAATTTGGAACAAGTTCCATAAGCATAGATATTTTAGGTTTGCTTTAAAACATGTGGCTTTTGGGAAATAACGAACGAAGCTGATGTTGCTGTAGACTGAGGTACATCCAAAACCGTTTTGACATTCTCAATTACTTTAAAAGCACTTGCAGGTTTGCAAAATGGAGAACTTTCGAAAAATACGCAACACTTTTGCAAAGTTTTAGTATGTATCTAGGACCCAAAAGTTTGCATTCCCTAATACTGCATAAAGATCGTGCAAAATCCCTGTAAATAATGCTGCCAACATAGCTAGAACAATATTTATTCAATTGGCATAAATTAAACATTATACTAAGCACTTGAATCCATAGCAATCGTCTGTTACTAATTGTCCCATGAGCCGTCCTTTGTGTTCCATAAACCCAAAATGTGAACCACTGTCTTGCCGTTTAAACCCCGTATGACTGCAGGCTCTACAGGATAAAAAAGGTGCAGAAAGACTGACTCCTTCAAGCGATTGGTTTGATGTAATATGTTTACACATCGAACCAATTAGACATGCACACAGCTACTACAAATTGCATCAGATTAGTTTTAGTAATCATCTCGTTATTTTATACCTACTGCTCCAAGTCCATCACAATTGCAAATTCCAATCTACACTTCACGTCCTATTTGGAAATCACCTGGTGTCACATATGCGTGAGCAGAAATAACTAGCCCTTTGGATTATCGCGGTATGTGCTAAAATAAGATTTCACCGTGTAGATGTTTCAGCCACGCAAGCGTACTGGGGTGAACTGAATAAGCTCAGAGGTGTCCTGAGGCATCAAGTAGGTCAGGTCATCAGAGTAAAGTTGTAAGCACGTCTAGGCTTGCTACAATATCGCTGACAGTGTGCAAATGCTTCAATGTACAGTGACCCCTCAAGCATTCAGTGCACTTGAGGTGCTGCAGATAGCTCTTGGTTCTAAACGAAGTAAAGGCAGGTCAATCACCCATTAACAGTCCATTTGGCATACACAACCACAATTATAAGGGAAAGCACACGTGCGCGGGTTGAAATGGCCAGGAAAGCATTTGTACGCTTCCATTCAGCATCGCAGCAAGCGAGTTGATGAAGAATAGGTGAGATCTTACTATAGGCATCAAAATTTGGCCCACGAATTGCAAGCATAAACACGGTGGATGGTAATGAGCCATTAGAGTCGTCCATTCGCAGCCGTAACCACAGTACCATGCAATTGGTCGGCCATATTAAAGAGGTCTAAGAATCGTCTCCATTCTTATTTTCGTCGCCTTTCGCACGAGTAGCTAGTCACTCCTCCACGTTAACTTCAATTCTTACTTGACGTTTCCACATGCTACAACTTCACGTATGCATTAAAAGTGATACCGGCGATCAGCGTTTATCATAATATTCCGTGCTGCTAAGCTGATTCGCACCCATATTCGGCAATTTGTGCGCGGGGAATCCTCAGTGTACTAGTACTTGGGCTGGGATGAAATGACAGTACACCTTCCATATGCAGTTACCATTCATCACAACTCCTTGACATGGGAGAATGGCTTAGTGAACTATGTTTAAGTAAAGTGAAAAGCATCTCGGTTCTTGAGAGAAAGGGTTAAGTTTTTATGTATTATGGATATAGTGGTCAAATTCAATCAAATTTTTTAGGTGGGTAAAGAAAGCCGAGAGCTTTAAAGGCAGAAGCACTAATGGAAAATTGTCAGTGAAAGCGAAACCCATTTGCACTCGCCTCATGCAATGCTTGTGTAAATTAAACTAAGTGGAGCATTTTTGGATATTCTCAGCAGCAAGTCAAGCTTTTCTTTGGACAACTCCTTCGCGTAAGTCCACTTTGAGGAAACAAGACTTTTGCTATGCGATAAATGCAAGCACATCCCTCCAAGTAGCTGATTTTGCTCTCACAAACAATACAAGCAAGATTTATTTCTTTGTGCCCGTAAAAGAGTCAAACGAACTGCCACAATTGTTGGATTACCCAAGGAAACATAACCACTAATGCGCTTTTGTTTTTTTTGAACCGATCAGCACTTGAAACTCATTAGTGAGCAGATATGCACTTCATCATGATGGTTAGCGATTACTTGAGTGCTACTTGGAGGTCCGAATCCGCGTTACATACTTCACCGCTTTTTGGGTTGCCATGCATAATGCAAGGCAAAACATGATACCATTTCACCCCAAGGTTTACGTGAGTGCGCAGAAGGTATAGGTATTAATAAAAATGGCAAGGTGCATTAACTAAGCATTAACATGGTGATTATTATCTTAGCAATAAAGTCTGGGTGGTTCCTACCATATGGGTGAACGTACGTAGACCTTCGATGACTCTTCCTCTCCATTCACAGATCTTATCTCTTCAGCATCTGTTTATCAAAGATGGAGCACATTTGAGCACGACCAGTAAAATACATTTTCAAAGTACTTCTGGGACCTCATGAAAGCGGACACCAAAAGCCATTTCTCTTGAATAAACCCTATTAAGAGATGGTTAGAGTCCTTGCACAAACGAAACGATTAAAAGAACGAGTCTTGCCGTCAACATAGGAAAACAGTTTGGTTTCAGAAAGTGCAACCATCACTGTAAACGACGTAGCAAAACAGGAGACATTGCAAATATAGCTTAGGCACTCATTGTTTCCGGCACGACATTTCGAGCCGAATTGTGCTTTTAGAAGCCAGAAAGAGGTGAATGGCGCAAGTGTTGAAAGAGTATGCAGGTAAACGCACTATTTCAGCACACATTTGTAATCCGTGTTAGCAGTGTTGCATATATGGTATCAACATTAGAGGCGATTTATAGCAATCCAAGAAAAAGAAAACCTGGTCTATGTTCACATGTCACATGGTCAATCAATCAAACGAAAAGAGTCGACAATTAAGAAGTCACGGAACTGCTTGGTGCAGATGCCTCTTATCCAACCTCTCAGCAGCACCCAAATACGTATTTGGGCAGCTTTTACTTCACTAATTGTTCACACCACGTCCTTAATTGTTAATGACCATGTTGGATGACACGGAAAACTGAATACATGCTGAGTATGTTGAGCTTCAAATGCCACGTCAGCATCTATCCGAAGTGGAGGGGGTTCGGCTAAATTAACGCAAGTCTCTTTTGAGTTTGTATTCTACATAAATAAATTTATCATCACCAGCTACGAAAAACTTATGTGTGTCACCGTTGGTTCAAATATTTAAATGGTGCCTAGTAGAGAGAGTTTAAAGTCACCTGTAAGCCATTCAAATTAGTTTTCAAACATGGTTTAAATTTGAGCACTATAAACATGCTGTTGAAACTACAAAGTGAGGTGAGGTCGGCTTGCATTAATCACCTGGGTCTTCAAAAATTGCATCATCTTATTTCTGACAGCCTCAGGTGTAGTAGAACTGAATCCACTCCCAAATAAAACCCCAACATCAAATTCGGTTTTGGTGTTGCGTAATACTCCATTTCATATCAAGTTGTCTTTATGTCTAGTTACAACAAAGACCTCATCAAAAGACACGCATTAAGCCCAACAGCTCGTACAAGACGGAGTTTCATGCTGGTATGGATGGGTGAGCTCATAAAATTGTTAGCGTAAGAAGTAGTTTGGATCAAACTGCGTTGTCGCTTTAACCCTATTTAACATCTACACCGCGCACACTCGGTCGTGATGGGAAGGCGTTTGATGCAGTTTATCTAGCTTTGCTTGCATGTTAATGCATATTGCAGCGTTTGTTGATGAAAATCTGATAATTTGAGCCAGCTCCTTTGTTTTTTTGCCCCTTTTCTTTGCTAGTATCTCTGTCCATGCCTAACCATCAGCTACAAATAGTTCTTTGATGGTTAGTAATTTCATAAAATGGAACTTCATTGAAGAAATTGCAGAAACTCTGGTTTTCCTTCGTTCGATCCTGACCAGTCTCGCCTATGTTGTTTTAAAAGTGAGGAGAAGCATAAAACTGTGTAATATTTTATTTCCTTCTCATTTTGTCCATGCGTCAAACTACTACGCCTTCATTGGCGTTCGCTACGACTACGTTAATTGAGCTGCCTCAACAGGAGGCAGTTTGGTAATCACGTGCCTGAGAAACAGAGGTCAAGATGAGTCACCACAGCTGTTCAAACATCGTTTCGCTCAGCGTCACCGACAGAGGAAACTTTGCCGGGTGTTGCGAAATTGCCTAATTATAGCCCCACATCGTTTCCGTCTTGGCACTCTAAAAGGCTTTGCTCTCAAGAAAAGATCGTGCGTGCAATTGATGCAAGAGGCTTCGATCTGCTACCTGTGAGTGACCATCGCGTTCCACTCCCCCCTTTATTTCTTTTCGCTGCCACTATCATTCCAAGTCCGTTGCTGTTTTTAAGAGTCGATGCAACTCATTGGTAAATCAATTTGTGGTGCTTTGTTAGCACTGCATTATTGTTTCCAAGAAGGATGAGTGTTTGTTGACATGCAGCCACCATCATCCCATTTAAACCCAGGCACTTCTTCGCTACGACCCATTATCTCGTATAGATGCGCAGCAGGCTCTTCTGCATCCCTACTTTGCCGATCTTGACAAAAAGTCGCTACCTGCCGTCGGTGAGGAGTACGTTGGCCCGCCGATCGGCAAGATCCCACCGGATCTCGCTGAACTATTCAATGCCTTGATCAACATTGACGAGATTGGCCTGGAAGGAGAGGGTAAAGAGTGGATGAAGGAAGGGAAGGAGACCTCGGATAAGATGGTAGTTTCTGTTTCTGACTTTTGTAGCGCGAAGTGTATTCAGTTCTAAAATGCTGTTATTTCGTTAGCTTAATAAGCTGAGGATGGTGCCTTCCACGATGCTGCTGGGTGCATCGACGTATCAGGTCTCAGCGGCTCGTGACAGATTTGCAGAGGAGAAATCGAAGAAGTCGGAAACCGAGGAACGCTCTGCTCTGCAATACTTCTGGTATTACCAAATCACAAATCCAGCACCGTACAGGAACTAAGAAGAAAAACATATGGTTATTTACGCAAGTACCGTGCTCTACGAAACACGAAATAAGGAAGCGCAAAACAAAGTAAGCTGTTCGCAATTTTTCAAAAAGACTAAATGCTTCGGCTGCTAACTACTAGCAGGAGGGCCCATGTTGAGAACTGAACAAAGTTGGCATGGTTATTTTGTGGTTCAAGGGCTTGAGCATTTACAGACAAAGGTGAATTTTCATAGCCGCTCATGCCTATAAACAAAAAATCTTTGAGCAGACATTAAAGACTTCGAGCCGCAGCACATTTTTGAAGTAATTTTCTAGCATTCTAAAGGTGTTTAACTGAGGATTGGTGATTTGTTACTATCGGTTCGACCACTTTATTTATCCTAATCGCCTTATGCTAAAAAGCCGAGCTGTATTTTCCAAGACTGTAGGCATGGTCCCTGCATCATTGTGAGGAGTGAAAAACCCCACAGCGTGGTAAAGTTTGGTAGAATTGCCAATCAGAAATTAGCGTTTAGATCAAATTTGCATAATTTTTAAAAAAGGCACATAACAGGGGTTCAAAGTGGTCTTACCTGGTGCGCTCATACTATTCCTGTGATCAGACATTCAGACGAGAATCATGGGCTTTGTTGATAATCAACTGGTGGTCTGTGTGATGATGCGTGCACTTAGATGGTTGACTGTTCACTCCAAAATACAAATACTGTTCCTGCAAAGCTTCATTTAGCAATGAGTTATTTGCGGGCCGTGGGTTGTACTGTTTTAAAGGAAACAATAGGTGGCAATTTGACACTGCAATTACTATCGTAGGGTGTTTGCTGTTTACACTTAAAAAACAGGAAGACCCTGATAATTATAAAATTTGAAAGAAACTCTTTAGTAAGTTGATGAGTTTCAGAATCTTAACCACTGTTCTAGCTCAACTTCTTTACGATGAGATTGACGTTTGATGACTGACCAGTAACTAGACTTAGTTTCGTTTAAGTAAATATTCACCGCGCTATATCACTAAGTGAACGTAGAAACATGGCAAAAATGACTCAGTGCGCAATTATCTATGCCAGATAGACCATGTATTTGTTGCTCCTGCGCCTCCTCCACGTCCGTGTATGGTGGTGCGCTGGTCGTGTAACTGACTGGGAGAAGGGCTTATGACTGGGAATGCCTTATGCTGCGAGGATTGCTAGGTGATCGAAAATGCCATCACTGTTTTCTCCCAAACCTTCCATCCACAGGGCTGGAGTGCGCACCACCCTACGCCTAGTAGACTACGCTTTTTCGTGCAGTTGTTCACATTGAATCGCTCGCTTACAAAGACTGAACGCTGCTGATGTCTTGGACCTTTCCACTCGATAGAATTCTCTGTAAATGAGGGATGTTTGAGTGAAACTTCCGAAAAGAAGTAAGATCAGTCAATTGACTGGGGTGAAGTGCTACGCCAAGAAGGCTATTCAAGATCATTACTGCAATACTTGAACATTTGAAGTGTACTGTCTCTTGTTCGCATTCTCCCTACACTTTTGTTGCATTCATTCAAAATGCAGGTGATTTAAACCACTTTTTGGTGTCGAAAATTGACCGAGGATTATGTTAGGTCAGATTGTTTGAAGACTAATAAGATAGGATAAGCGCTGACTGGGTGCTGTATTGTTACCGACCACAAAAGTGAAATTGGCACCAAGGCTCGTGCCTAGGGTTGCAATGTTTATTGCTGGCAGTCGTTTTTGCTCCTCCTCAAGAGGCAAGTTTGCACATAACTTTCAGGTGTCACCAGTCTACCACGCATGCAATAACTTTGTTGAGGTTTTGCATTTGACACCACTCCTACCGAGTCATTTGAGCATGAATCAATGGATAAGATCTGCCATCACGTTTCAAGTAATAGGACGCACCTTTCCTCTCGCAGTAAGTGGACTAGTTGGCCAATGATGGACGTTTTTTTTCGGAATGCGTACTGTTGGTCAGTAGGTGTAAGGCGACGTCTCAAAATTTAGCGATAGTTGTAAAGATGAAGTAAAGTTGGTTGAGCGCCACCTCGGTTCGCAAGAGTGAACGTTGGACACATCTGTGCCCTAATCAGTTTCTATGTTTGGATAATGCACACTCTTCATTTTGTCAAAGTGATGCTGAATCGGAACTCCTCACCACAGAGCGGATCACGTACAAAGGCAGCTGATTTATAGGGCGCAATCTGGCCCCATCCCCGGCTCATGTTTCCTAGTTTGGTTTGCTACCAACATGGGAAACTGTCCAACCTCGCTGCAGAGATACGCAAATTTTGATTGCATTGCAGCAGCATTAAATGCAGACTGAAATTGTCGCTTCTAGAATAAGTGTTCTGGACTATGATCTTGGTGGTTAGGGCTACCCGTCTCACTGATTCTTTGAAGTCTCCTTTTTGAAATCTCATTTGGAATTGGCAGTGCTGTGGAATGCGCCATAATACAACTATCAATTTTGAGGGATCTGTTCAAACATTAAATCTACCTACCAATTCATCCATCCTAGTTCATATCTCTAATAAGAGAGGGCTCTTTTTTCGACGACCGTCTAAATTATCGAGTCAATTTTTGATGACGTTGAGGTAGATGCGTCAGAACTCATCTCTGGTTTCACACAATGTTGTATGAGATTAACT
>LWMK02000752.1:17064-28830 GCA_001693075.2 Taenia saginata
ATTTACCTCAGGTTTTGAAAGAAAGACACTGCTAACTACCCTGAATACATCACTTAAAGTTTTAAAATGCATTGTTTTGTGCGGTATTAGTTTGGACATATCAAGCCTAGGCTATCTAGACTTGCTCCAATGAGGTTCACATGATTTGCACAGCATCACGTTCCAAAATGGAGTGGATGATTGAAAAAGTGGTGGGAGGCTAAGCTAATTCCGTGCATCCGTCCCCGTTTGAAAGTAAACATTGAGGTTGAACGATAAACAAACCTATCGAGATGCCCATAAAGTATCGCGTAGGGGTACACAAAGTATTCCTCACACGATCAGCATCAGCTCTGCATTCAAACAGCATGTATTCATTGCCTTCTCTAATCTGTATGTTTTTCTCCTTGCATTCACATCACACCCTGCTTTCACCGCGGCTTTGGCTATTGGTGAGGCTACGCTGACACCGAAGGCAGACATCTCCGACTTGTCAGACCTTCCAGCAGGTGAAGATGTAGCCCAGAATGTAGTTGAGACAGAGGCGTTCAATGAACCAGATGAAGGTGACGTGGACGAGGATGTCCTCATGCTAGCTGCGTTCCGTCGTCTTCCAGTAAAACTCAAATGTGTTTATGATTATAGATCCAGAAGGCTTCAATGCTTCCCGATTCCACAGATTATTCCTCTTCGTCATTGACTATTTGTTCTCATTTGATTCCATGCCAATTTATTTTGCAGAATGGCTAAATGGACCTGCCGTGCTTCATCCCTTTTTTCGTGCAATGGTGTGAAAATTCGCAGCGTAAATATATACCATCTCATTTACCACTCCAGCAAGATAATTGAGCAACTTTAACATCTGCATCACCTCTTGAAATATTTCCTTAATAAACTTAATCCTAAATCACTGTATGTTTTAAATGCATGGTTTTACAAAGAGCACCATTGAATCTTGCAATTGAAAAGAAATCACTCAGATATGTACTTTAGCAGTGAATGCAAGAGAGAGGAGGAACGGTATGAGGGAAATCGACGAATGGAAACAAAAAGCATTTGAGGAGAGTTATATGTAGCCCATTAGTATTTATCTAATGGATAAGGAGTAGAAGAATGGAATTTGGCACCTTGACGAAATAAACCGTAGAAATTATGACACTGCTCACTGCCACTCGATGAACGTAAAAGGAAAACAATGGGAAGTGGAAGGCCAGTTAGCGAGACTTGGTGCAGAAAAGTGGCTTTGATGTGTTCACAAACTCTTTGCATTAAAGTGAGACTGAATGGAGTGTTACCGTCTGGCAGGCTTACGGGAGTGTATGCATTCCACTCGGCTCAAGAACAAGTCTCACGCTACAATACGAATGGGAAGGACTCTCAAGCTCTGAAGGCAAAGTGAGTGCGAATAAACGAAGTTGGACAATCAGTAGACATATTGGATATTAAGGTGAGTACTAGTTTGGTGCAGAGCTGCGCTTTCAGTTAAATCAAAATATAGCGGCTGCGGGAACTGACATGCTGATGGGGACCTTCAATGACATCTGTCAAACGGCTGATGAGCAATAAGCCAAAATCTGAACTATTTAGTTGCATCTTAAATGGTAGGGTGCGGTATTTTAAAAGGCAAACATCGTTAGAGTTGTGTGTTTGTAGATGCGTGGAGGTAGGTCCCAAAAGACGTTGAGATTTCTTATGTGTTCTTAAGAAAAGCCTAGCTACTGATCATCAAAGTCAATGAGACCCAGTTAACATAAAAATACCTTCTCTTGCCCCACTTTTCTTAGGAATATCTAGCGCCTCGACCTCCCTGCACACTTTAGAGGAAGGTGTCTGTATTTTCAGCTGTTGTGCCATCTCAACGTCTTCTGCGGTAGGCGGTTGTGATCGCACACTGTAAGCGTATAGTCAGACTAGTCATCTAGCGAATGTGTAAAGTGAAGGCAACAAGTGCGTGCCTGGGACCAGAATTTCATGCAATAAACACTATGGGGACCTAAAGCCAATTATCCCAAAGTCCAAGGACAGACGAAAGCAGCATGTTGTCTTGATGAACTAAATTGTAGGAACTGGGTTATGATGCCACTGCTAACTTGAAGTGCTTGAAAGCTCCAAAATGAAAGATAAGTGGCAGGCTGGTGAGGTCTTTTGGGAAAGAGAAGATAGAATTGTTACATTGCTAAGGTAAGGCTTCGAAGCAAGATTCTAATTCGTTTCCGAAACCGCCACTGGGCGCCTGGCCGAGCACTCTATTCAATGCTGTTTTTAATTTTAATTATTGCCCCTATTGTCTGCATTGCAAGAATTCAATCCATCTCCAACTAAAAAAGAAGAAATACCCATACGAATGACGTCAGAAGGGACTTACACACTTAATATCGCAAATTTTATCAGACCGATGCACGGCGAAGGAAAATTGCGGCATTTTTGGGCACAGATGGTAGTGACTAAATTATTTATTTGGAGTTTTGAGAGAGAATCGTTGGCAAATACATTGCCACTTTGATGGCTCTGATTCCACCAAATTGTCTTTTGCTATGCTCATGTCATCGCTTCTTATTTCAAGGGCAATTCCATTTTATTTTCGTCGCAAGAATACCTAAAAGGTGAAGTGGGTAAACAAACACCCTGGATCTGCCCACAGAGTTGGAGGATGAGCGGTGTTGTCTATAAATAACCGTGTAAGGCTTACGTTAAGCATTCCACCCTCAAACAGCATCAGTTCTGCATTGGCACTGCATACAATCACTACCGACTCTGATCTGCATGTTTCTACTTCTCGCGCTCTCATCACAACCCGCCTTTACCGCCATTATGCCGGATGAGGAGGCAGTGCTGAAGCTGAAGACGGGCCTTTACGAGGGTAGAGAAGAGGCCATGAATGCGGTTGGGAAAGAGGCGTTCAAGGAATCTGACGAGGATGATAAAAACGAAAGTGTCCTCATTCCAGCTAGGTCGCGTAGTCGTTGGATTAAAATCAGGTGTTTCCCTCGCCGCGGAAACAGGAACCAACCACGCTTTCCACTTCCAAGGCATCCTCCTCGTCCTAGTAGAAGATCGTTTGCTCCTTTCTGACCTCAGCAGTGCAGTTTACAAAGCGCCCGAACCGATTTCTTTCAAGTTCAATATTAATATTATGTTGATGCAAGCAAGAAGTCTAGAAGTTGGCATGCCACCACCAATCCATTTGGCCGCCATAATTGACTAAATTGCAATTAATTTAGATATTCTCTCTTCTTTGACCCTGCCATTTTTAGAGGCGAACCAATGTTGAGTAGTTTGCTCAACCATTTATAGTGATATTTCTAAGCCAAAAAATCTGCGCTTTGCACTTGCAGTCTGTTCCTTTTCATTGCAAAATCAGCTCTTACGTGGCATGACGCATTTTGTCAATGGCCTTTCTACCTTATTGGCGTAAAGTAGTTTCCAAAGAAATCACAGGCATTGGAACCCTTCCCTTTTGAAGAGCGATGTTAACCCGAACTAGGCAACTCCTCCCTGAAAGGTAGCGTCTAAGGAAACAATAAGTACAAGGAGGAGAAATCCGGATGATGTTGGGTGATGAAGGTTCTGTAGATGCTACAAGAATGAGTCACCACCTCCGAAGGCTGATTTAAGAAGACGAAGATACCAACGATGCAGTGGAAAAGATGATGATGATGATTATTATTATTATTGATATCCTACGAGCGCGCTGAAATTCTACGCCCCTAGTTAAACGTACGGGGAAAGGAATACGCGCCTCACCCATCCATCGATGCTCAGGGAGGCCTTTTAGTCAGACTAGGTCGTGGCATAGGCACACTGACAGTGAGCCATAGGTAAGTGGGATCTGGGCATCGGCATTTCAGATGGTACTGCATGGAGATAAAAGCAGGTTCTGGTCGAGTAAGGCAAAACAATGTGATCTCTCAAACACCCATCTGGAAATGAGGTGCTTCGCTACTTGATTAGTGGGGAAGTTTTCAGATGGCCAACAGTATGTTTGCCATTTGCGACCCCAACCTTCGGCGTTGTTGATACCATGCAGTGCACAGAAGCCATTCCTGCCACACTGACACACTGCCACCCTTAAGTTGCTCAAATGTGTCCAAACTGAAAAGCGTGGTAAAGGTCCATAAAAAGCAAAATTCGATTAATCAAACTGCTTACATTTATAACATTGCATTCATATTTTATAGATGGTCGAAAATGTTGAACCTCGGTCGCAAAACAAACTGTGAATAGCAGATAAAGGTAGCAGATACTTACTCAGTGTTGACAAAGAGGAAATATTTTGCCATATTTTCAGTGATTAGTGTCATGTGCATACAATGTGAACGGAGAGGAATGAGAAATTTNTGGTAAAGGTCCATAAAAAGCAAAATTCGATTAATCAAACTGCTTACATTTATAACATTGCATTCATATTTTATAGATGGTCGAAAATGTTGAACCTCGGTCGCAAAACAAACTGTGAATAGCAGATAAAGGTAGCAGATACTTACTCAGTGTTGACAAAGAGGAAATATTTTGCCATATTTTCAGTGATTAGTGTCATAGAACCAATGCTCTGTTTTCACCGATTTGTGAATTATGTGTATAATTTGAATGGAGAGGGAAAAGATGTTCTGCTTTATCGTTTTAAATTTGCTTTGTATGCATATTTATAAGGGAGAGAAGAAATTTTGCCATAATTTTATTAATTGGTGTCATCTGTGACAATGCAAACGAAGTGAGGGGGAGAGCTTGGTATATTTTCTTCGATTTTTGCGCGCGCGAGTTGGATGGGTAAAAAAAGGAAATTCTGCAGTATCCTCGTCGATTCGTGCCATGCGTGCACAAATTGAATAAAGAGAGAAGAAATTGTGTTCTATCCTCATCGAACAATGTCATGAGTGTACAATGCAGATGTGGAAACAATAAATTTTGCCTTATCTTTTAGACTTGTTTTTGTGTGTACGATGGGGGTGGGGAGAGAGTAGCAATTTTGCAATTTATCGGACCATGTCATGCGTGTCCAGTGTAAATGTAGGTTTGAATTATTTCGCTTTAACTTTCTTAACTCCCGTCATGTGTGGGCAATGTGGACGAAGAGAGTGGAGAAATTTTGCCATGACTTCGTTTCCTGCCATGTGCTTACAAAGTGGATAGAGATTAAAGAAATTTTGCCCTATCGTTATCAGTTATGCTCTCGTACGTGTAATGATGGAGCAGTGCAGAAAGAGGGTTTGCTTTTGCTTCATCCTTTTGCATCATGTGTGTGCAATGTCGATGAAGTAAGGAAAAAGGCTTCGCTTCATCTTTATTTTTTTACCACATGGGTGTAGTGTGGGTGGAGGAGGAGGAGACACTGTGCTTTATCTTCATCGACTTCACACAGGTGAGTGTGGTGATAGAGTAAAAGGAGCATTTTGCTCAAAAAGAGTGAGCGTTGATATAGTAAAATATGACGAAAAAGTTTGCTTTACTTTGTTCATTTCGCACACTTGAGTGCAGTGAGTGTGGATAAAAAGGATAAATTTTGCCCAATGTTCATGGATTTAGCTCACGTGAGTGAAGTGGGTGCATATGAGTAAGATGAATTTTGCTTTATCCTTATTTATGCCACACGTTTGGGCGCAAAGTGTTTGTATGAATAGTAGAAATTCAGCTTATTGGATGGAAAAGAGGAATTTGCTTTGCCTTTGTCGATTTTTGTGACGAGTTCATTGTGGTTAAAAAGCGAATTGTTTGCTTTACCTTCATCCATTTCGACCACATAATTACAGCGAGAATGGAATGAGATGGAAAGCAATGATTTATCTTTACTGATTTTAGCTAGGTGTGTACAGTGTGAATGTTGGAAGTGGACATAGCTTGCTCTGTCCTTGTGGATTTGCATCATGCGCTTACATAAAGGGTGGAGTGAGAGTAGAAGTTTTGCATTCCATGCATTGATTTGGCTCTCGTCATCGCGGTGAGTATGGAGGGAAGGAAGTAACTGTGTGCTCTTTGCATTTAATTTTTCCCATGGAAGTGCAGTGCGCATAGTATGATTGCACATATTTATCTATCCATACAGTATATATTTGTGAACTTGTATAATGCGCAAACATCAATGTCAAATTCCCAATCCCTCTCGTTACATTTTCCGTTGTTTAACTCATCTAGTCCACGCTACTGGATTGCACCAGCATGTTGAAAACGGTCGTTTGAAATTTTCAATGGTGAAGAGAAAGCAAGTTTGAAATTTTCAATGGTGAAGAGAAAGCATATTACAGTGCAGCCTAATTTTGAAGTAAATCTTTTTGTGCCAATTACTTTGCGATGCCTTAGAGCACCTCCCGCCTCAGTTCGGTTGTACACCATGCTACCTGATATCTAGCTGCCATAATGGTATTAATTTCAACTACTGGTTGCTAAATTTCCATTCATTTGGTAAATACTTCACAAAAATGCGAATAGCATCCTAAGCACCACAAAAAACATTATTTCCAAGGAGCCAATGTTTGCCTTAATCGACTTCTTTGGACAAAACACAAGTCATATTAGGCCAAATTGCGCCGACCGTTCTGCACAGACTGCAATATATTCCTCACTGCCCGTCAGTTTATTCTACTACAAACGTTACTTTTTCTAGGACACGTTCGCATTGACCATGTTGAAAGCCCAAGCATAGCATTTGGTGCTTTGGACATCAAAGAGGGCAAATGTAAATCGCAAAGAAGGCGTGCAACGCAACGCACACCATGCAATTAAAATTAGCAGAAAACTATTAGTTATGAAATAAAAGTAGTTATTTGAAGACGGACTTTCAGCTTCCAGCTTGGTCCTTTAGGCTTGCAAGTCAGCTGTCACCTTTATCTTAGCTTGGGTGTAAATTCCAGCAAAAGGTCCTAAGAGCGATTTGTAAAAAGCGGTGGGTGACGATGGCGTGCGGAACTGCTTTAAGATGATTGGTGATTTCGCCTATACTCATGACAATCTTTTGACTGCTCACTGCACTTTAAATCAACTTAATAGTACATTAGCTACCGCAGTTTTGCTTCAGAATCCTTCAGAACAGGACTCGTAATGTTATCAAATTTGTTACCAAAATCTTCTCCAGGAATAAAGCACCTGTTTGGGTGCATTTATTGGCACAAACAGAGGTGACGGTTTTGCGGCAAAGGTGAGAAGCTTGGCTGAGTTTTAAAGAATGAAGAGGTAAAAACTTACAGAGGAGACGGTTTTGCGGCAAAGGTGAGAAGCTTGGCTGAGTTTTAAAGAATGAAGAGGTAAAAACTTGCCTATAAATTATTAAATTGTCATCTGCCAATAAATGCACCTGCGAGTCACTGTTTCGTCGAGTCGTTCGCTCGCATTCATTCATCGCAGCTGTCAAGTAATTCTGAAAATTGGGTCGCACTGTGGATGCTTGCGTCCATAGAATGAGCAAAGTATCTTCCTCTATAGCCTAGCTTTTCCTATTTATCGCTCAGCTGTCTGAGAGAATCTCCCAATTACATTTGGTATTCATTTGGCCTATACAGTACAATGAAACATTAAACGAATCAATAATAATGACATGGGCCAGATTTTGAACAGTCTCCTATTCGTGAGACACTAATTGACTTATGTCACACATAGTGACACCTAACCAATGGCAATGCAGCGTGAGATGCTGTTAACCAAATCAATAATAAGCTGGCTCTCCTCTCTTTTATGCATACACGGACACACCAGTAAATGTTGAATTAGATTTTTGCATCCAATCAGTTCTCTTCTCGAGAAATCGGTGAGCGGGTTGCACCAAGTCATCCTAACCAATGGGATGCCATAACCAAAATTTCACCCCATTGGCCACCCTAATGACAAATCAGGGAAGCCCGACAGAAACGAATTCCGTCATTCTCGACTACAGTGTATCTTCTCTGATGACGACTAAGTATTAGGTAATGTGGCTCCTTTTGAGTTGGCCTCTTACTATCTGTGTCGCAGGTATGTGTCCCACCTCTTATCTTTGGCCCAACCAACTGGCCAAATCTGGGGGCAGATTTACCAGCAGCGTAGGTCGTTTAGGCATCTTTCGTTGGCGCGGCTACCCAACGCGTCAGCTGACGGGAGATGTAAAGTAGATACACACTGTGATTACTACCCGCATTGTAAATTGTAACTAATTGGGTTCGGCATCTGACTTTGCTTCCCAATAGACAAGAGAACCGCAAGTTTCAACAGAATAAATGGAACGCATATTTATTAAGGAAAGTTACTACAGGCGCCGACGGAATCATGCACAGGCATGCGCCAACATCAACGACAACCCGAGCACAACTAAAATACGAAACGAAGTTGTAATCTGTCATATCACGCATAGCAGTGGTGAAAGCAAATGCAGTACTACTCTGCTTTTGCCATTTGTGTCAATGTAAGAAACCACCAAGATTTCAAGGTCGTAAATCGATTTTGATGAGTAGCAGTTTGGGGTTTATATGTTTAGCTAAACCAAACAGATGACGGTAGGTTCTACGTGTTAAGAATAAAAGAAAAATAATGTCGTTAACGAGGACATTTGCATGTGCAACCGAAGTGAGAAGGCCCAAGCTGAATATAACATGTCAATTTACCAGACGACGTTTCTGTCCAATCACAAAAGAGCAGGTAATAGGCACGAACTCAAATCCAACTTAAGGACAGCAACTGCCAATTATTCTGCAACAAATACTATGCGTGAGTAGAATCAAGCGCGTTTATGGTTCGTCTGAAAGCTCAGAAGTGTAACGGAAATAAGGTAAGGCCCTAACGGACAGAGGGTGTGGGCACTTGAAAGTAAAAATGCGTAGCAATTGCGCGTTCGGAATGAAAATCAAAGAAGTTTCAGTGAGTCACACAAATGGGTGTGGTCTGAGCAGATGGCTCGAATCGGACATTTGCTGTTCAAGCTTACATCAGAGTTGGTTTTGATGATTAGAGATGACTGCCTTTTCGCCAGGAGCTAACACACAAGTAGAAGCTTCGCCATATGGATTTGTTTAGTTGGGAGGACGCGAGTATTTAGGTGGCGCAAATAAAGTTCGGTGCAATAAGCGCTTACCCAAAGAAGGTGTTGAAGTTGGCTATGAGACTGTGGCAGCTGTGGTAGTTGTCTCTCCTAGAGCAAGTGTTGAATAAATCGCATTTATTACCATCAGAGTTGATGAACGAACGTTGTGAGTTAACTGTTTGGACGCTTAAGCTGATGGTTGTGTGACGTGTTTATGGCTAATTATTAAAAGCCCACAAAGCATTGTCTTAGGCGAAATGATTCGCAAGTGATATGAAATAAGGACAGTGCAAACTCTGAACTCAGAAACGTTTGAGTTCTAAGGCAAGCAGGTGTAAACTGATACAACTGTAGGGCTTTGACATACTCCCTCCTTCCTTCTTTTGAAAATCACTTGCGTACTACACTTATTGACGAGCTGACTTACTTTGTGCTCCTCCATACTCTGAAAGGCAGAACGCAACAATGAAGATGCTGAATCGTTGGTGGTAGTGCCCAAAAGCAAGCATGAGCGGCAAGTGTTGCAGTAAATTAAATCGATTCAGCTTATTTAGAGTGGGATCACTTGAGAGAGGCCATATTTTGTGTGGAACTTACTGTTGCATTCCTCCACTTCAGGTGATGTTCCATTTTGTGTGTAATCGACGGTCACGGTCAAGTAAGAGTCTTTTGCAAGCCAAAGGTAGGTGTCAATTTGTGCACCAGGCCGTGGTCTAAATCGACCATAGAATGCCCGTACATCCAAGGCCTTGTGTTTCAGCATGGGAACTAATGAAATTGAGAATCAACCTTCGTGTCAGCAAATGTGCGTCGAGTTGTGGCAAATAAAAGCAATGCTTCAAAGAAGGCTGTNATCGAGTTGTGGCAAATAAAAGCGATGCTTCAAAGAAGGCTGTAAATATTGTGAGTTGACCTATTGGAGAAAGAGCTTGTTTCACTCTTCCCCTTTCTCGTTTGCCTAGAGACACGGCTTTCTTGGACTTACCACAGGCGGAGTTGTTTCGATATATAAGCCTATCCCCTCTCCACGCACAAGCAAGCGTCACATTTTCGTAAAGTATGGCCTATTTTAGAGTACATGCGATGTTTGCTGGATCAGTGCCGCATTAAATATGTAAGGTGCGCAAGGAACCAAAGAGCCTACTAATTCATTGCCTTCTGCTCCTTGAACACCAAATGCCAGTATGAAAGACTTCTGTCCTTTGACAAATCGCGAAAACGGGAACGAGGTCAGCATATCCACATGGCCTTAAATTTAGACAGGAAGAACATACGTATTCTCTTCCGCATTACTTAAAGCAAATGCGGTGATTGTGCTGCTTTAATTGCAGCACACAAACTGATACCTGGTTTGGGTGTTGGAAACCTGCAATAGGGCACGAAATACGTGGATGACATCAAAATCCAGTGGTAGTTTTCGTCACGGATTTCCAGCTTTTTTTGTTTAGTCACGTCTCCTATGGTGAGACTAGCTTTCTCTAAAAGAAAAGCAGTGCTAGGGCAATTAAAAATACAAAATAGCATTAATTTGGGTTACTAGTTGACGCACGCTGCGGCAAATGTAAATTTTTTCATTGATCAGTGCACATAGGGGACTGCATACATTAGCGGTTTGTCAAGACGCATGCCGTAGTCGTTATATGGTGCGCAACATTATTTCTTACTAAAGAAGGGTAAGAATTCGCTTGTAGCGTCACTGCTTTATGAATCGCTAAGCGGCTGGAATCAAATGAAAAATTGTGAACAAACGTATGGTAGTAAGATGAAGCGAGCATACCTTTGTTCCATTCGCATGGGCTACCCCAAAATTTGCCATCGAGCACGCATATGTGACCTTTGATTTTCATTACGTCGGCATAAGTTGGAGTGAAAACAAGCACAATCTAAATTCAATGCAAGCAGTACTGAGGAGTCGTCGCCAATCAGCCTGACCAAGAAGAGCTTACGGACTATTTTTATTTTGGCTTATGTACGTATGAAATACATTTTATTTTGCGTGTATCAAAATTGTGTACATATAAATCCCGAAAGCGCACTTACATAGCCTTCCTTGTACTCGTAGTCCAATGGGTATGCGACTCCGCACGGCTGGCCAATGACACGGGATCCCAACAACTTGGGGCTCGTTTCGCCTTCAAAGAGAAAGTCATTACGAGACTCCTACCATCCTGGTTTTACTAACTTCTCAACAAGAACAGAAAAAGGAGCGAATGGGAAAAGGAACCAGAAATGAGGAAATGAAGTAGAAGCATACTTGAGCAATATGCCACCCACAGTAGTGCCACAATCGCTTCGAGCATAATTGGCATCCATTTTCAAAGTGATGTCGCCGTAGATTTATATGCGTCCTATATTGACCTCGTGAGGCTGATTGGATCATTAATCGCAACACAAGAGCCACAACTATGGAACCGCCATGTTTTGAAAAGTGGCTAATTTGTGAGCACGAAAGCTATAAGCGCCTTGTTCGTGCGTCTTATCCGAGCAATCGATAAAGTTGCAGCATAATATCCGTTACCGACTGAAGCAGATGAAGCTCACCTCATCTTACACATGTAAGCGATGTTGTGATGTCAAAACAGTCTAGGTATTGAAGGACCGTTGATTAAAAATGTGACGATAAGGAGGAGGCAGCAATAAATTGGATTGATAATTGAGGTGAGACATTTCAAATAAATGAAAATAAGCGCTTTCCGACAAAGCCGCCTCTTCGATTGCAAGATCTGGTTTTAAACAGCCCTACTCTTGCTCCGTTTACCACTCAAATTTGGAGAAATCTCACCCACTTGAGTAATTATGCTAAAAAA
>LWMK02000753.1:0-22826 GCA_001693075.2 Taenia saginata
CACGAGGAATGCTGTGTCTGAAGCCAACGTCAGTCGGCTTTACGAGACGCCACGCGGCACGTGGTACCAGTCGATTCACACGTGTCAGATTTGAAGAGGTCACTCACACAAATAACCGTCTCGTCTGAATTCATTTATTCTGCTTTGCACTCTCTCGCCTACCATCCAGTTATTCATCAGTGCCTACTTCCCACGTCGTTTCCTCCTCAACTCCGGTCTTCCTTTCCCCCTCCAACTCCAACGCCACCATCTCCATCGCCTTGTCACTCTCAACTTCCCATCCCTGCAGAGAGCCGAAAATTTATAGAAGTAGTAGAAATGAAGAAAAAGTTATGCTACCAACCCTTCCTCCTCCTCCTTCACCTCCTTCTCCTTCTTCTTACTTCATTTGCGTGCGTCATTCTGATGTTAACGAATCTGGTATCCAGTGTAGATCTCATAGAAAGGAAAACTATTTGACCCCTTCGAGTAAGTCATTCAAAACCTAATTCAAATTCCTTCCATTAAGTCAGTCGCTTCATATTTTACTTGGTCACATGGCTAGAGGCGTGAATATGTGAATCAGGCAAGCTGCACCACAGCACTGTGCAGAGACATCCTACGATATCTAGTTCCAGTCCTCATTTCTTCTTCTCTGATCTTCATCATTCCATTTCCACGGCTCCTCCTCCCTCTGCCTCTATCTCAATCATTCCTTTGTCTCATTCAGCCGATAATTCATGTTTCTTTGCTTCCACCGAAGAATTACATGCACCGCTATTGGATTTCGTGATGTGGGGCAACGATTCGTCCAAGAATGGGATTAGGGATACGCGTCAGAAACGTCCCTTCGTTGGCTCACTAGCAATCTTTGTGGGTAAGTCGTCGAAGCCTTCACAATCGCCGAATATACATCAGAACCGTCCAAGAATGGGATTAGGGATACGCGTCAGAAACGTCCCTTCGTTGGCTCACTAGCAATCTTTGTGGGTAAGTCGTCGAAGCCTTCACAATCGCCGAATATGCAGCAGAAGCAGGAGACCCACTGACGTATAACAACTTGCCCAACTATCATTGTCCACTTCGGAAGCACTGTGGCACGACTAGCTTGACTATGCTTGACTGGATCTGACTAGGTCGTACTGGGTCGTGAAAGAAAAGATCAGCTATCTAGGCTGCTCCGAATCCCTCACCTCTTCGAACCCATCATCAATTCTCCACTCCCTTCGCCTCAGCTTACCTCATCTTTCTCAGTAAACCCCTTCTCTCTCTCCACCACTCTCACTCTTGATTATGCCAGGGTTAAATAATGCAGAGTCACAACCCCGATCAGACTAGCACAAGCTACACTAGATCTGGTTGGACCGCACTGCACTTAAAACCAAATCCCGTTTTAGCATAGCTTAGCGTGGCTTGCCAAGGATTCTCCATTTCTTTATTTCTTTTCGCCACTTTTGTTTGTTCTACACCGAGTCACTTCAATTCCATTTCTGCCTCCACTTACCCCTTATTAGCGAAGGTGAGCGCGTTGCTCCTAATTCATAGTTTGTAGGCTGTCCCAAACCCTATCTGCCTATCCTACCGCTCACTCCCTCCATCCGCCTTATAGAGAGTACATCCACTTGGTACTCTACAGTTTTAGGTATGAATGTGCGCTTGCCTCCTCAATCCGTCTCTGCCCCTAACACTATGAGCTTGCGCCTGTCTCTCTGCCTGTCTGTCTACCCGTGTTTGTGTTTGTGTTTGTGTTAATGCCCGTGCTTATTTTTGTCCTTTCAGAGAGACGCCTTAATCGGTGTTGCACGGAAACAGTTTAGGAGCCTGTGTGTGGTTGCGACGGCCCATTCATCTCATCTCCTTCTACAAACTTGTCCTTCTAGATGACCAAATTGACAGTTCCATCGTGAGTGAGGTAAGATCTCCTGTGGTTGGTTACCCCATTAATTTTAACTCCACACTTCGCAAACGCTCCACCACCCACCAACCACTAACTCAATTCACCAGGTGGAGGCAGTTTATCTCTCTTTTAGCCAATGACCCAAGCTACCTGTGTGGTCAAGTAACAAAGAAGTTTGGCAAACGAGAATGTGCAATGTAAACATCAGTAAATGAGGATGGTGAGCATGTCGTTTGGCGGTTGTGGGAGTCGCGATCGGGAATTTGCAATGTCTCATCCCTATGCTGAGATGAAATAGGAGATGCTGAAGAAGCGTCAACCTTTTCCTAAACCAGCCACACCCTGGCTAAGCTCACGCTTCCCATCTGGCACTATGGGTTCTATGACAATGTCAAAGAAGGAGCAATGTGAGGATTAGCCGACTCACTTTGGAAATAAGGAGGCTGACAACCACGTCAAGCAGACACTGTAGACCTCCAAGCATACAGTTTTTGCATCAAGTATGAAATTCCCCTCATCTCTCAGTTGCAACGAGGCCAACTACCTCGGGCATGTGTTCTCGAGACCGCAGAAATTGTCAACTCCAAGCACTGGTTCCCACTGTTCTACGTCTTACCAGTACTCTACTTGCAGTCATCCGATTCGCCCGATTCGACAACGATGGTGGCAGAGAATTTTGCCTCCAACTCAACTGCCATTAAATTGCAACGACCTTTCCGCTAGAGTTTTAATAAGTACCACACCAAATAGTGAAGGTTAACAAATGCAAACTGACTTGGTATTTGTGGTGAATGTTTTAGTCGACGCAGAGGTGGAGGTGAAGGAGGACATGGCAATGATGAGAGCCAACTGAGGAAGACAGTTAGGAGAAAACTTCCGCTACTACTTAACACCTTGATCGTGGGATTGCGTGGTTGGTGCAGCCTACGTATCACCTGTTCCTTCACTATCCACCACTGGCATGTTCAATTTCCACCAAAACTAGACTAACATGATTGCAAGTTTTCTATGCTCTTACTCAGGCCACATGCGCACGAGATGTGCTCCCTGGCAAGAGGAGTGTTTACGTTTAAAGTAATAAAGGTGATGAAGGACATTTGCGTTTTACTTGTTATTGTTGATTTGGGAAGGGACTGAGTGTTTGGATGATATGACTGTGATAAGCATGGGTGGTAGTAGCTGCATGTCATGGGTTGTGGAGGTCCGTGAGTGATTGTCTCGTACTCAGCTGTGAGGGAAGGCGAATGTGATTATGCTTGTGCATCATCATAACCAACAGTCAATGTTACCTGGCATTAAGAGGACCGTGGAAAATGTGGAGAGTTTACTACTGCTTCTTATAAGAAGGAGGAGCCTAAGGGCGGGTGTGTATGCTCATAGGTGGATGGATGGATGGATGGATGGATGGATGGATGGATGGATGGATGGATGGATGGATGAGGACTGGGAGTTGTGCGGGTGTAGGCGAGTAGGAGACGTGGACAGAAGTGAAGTAGTGTGCTGCACGGAAGTGGAGTTGTGAGATAGGAAACTGTGGGGAGAGGAGAGGGGATTGATGTGAAGGTATGGAGGCAGTTGTGGAGGTAGGTGGATGGGTGAATTCGTGGAGTGGATGAAGGCCGAAACACTGCCGCCTGATATTTGAGCCGCAAGTTAACTTAAATCCACAAATTCAACATCAACCTAACCACTCGCTCTCCCTTCTCCCCCTATCTCTCTCACCCTCCTTTTTCCCCTCCTTCTCTCTCCCATCCTCCTTTTACTCCACCTCTTGCGTTTCGAGACCCTGACTGAATCAGCGCATTTCTCCCCATTTCCCTCTAGAACAGATAGAGTGAGAGCAGACAGCGAGCTCGCCTAATCGAGGTGGACAGACACAGACTTGCCTGAGAAGCTGTAGAGAAGAGAACATTTTGAGGACACACTCCACTGTCACATTGAAAACAGGACTTCCTCACCTCAGGGTAGCCCTGACCTCAGAGATGCTGCGATGACCACAGTTGTCCACGTCCAATCGGTCTTAGTTGAAAGCATACTAATAATACTAATGTATCCGATGGTGATTTAGAAGTGTCGATTTCTATTTTTAGGGGAGAGGCACACTCTGTAGACGAGCAGCAACCTCAACACTCTACCCCATTCGTCACATTACCAGGGAGAATTGCATCCTACCTCCTCGCACGCCTCTATCTCCAAGCGAATGTGTTGGTGAACTGCTGCCGAAATACGAAAATTGCGTCGATGCTGCTGACACGTTGATAGTTTAGTCGGAGACGACGCTTTGAAATGCACTTCAGTGCGTGACAGCCTACTGGACGCAATTGAACGGGAGAGGTGAGGCGTTGCTGATGGTCTGGACAAAGTGAAACTCGAGGACCAAATGGCCGCAGGCAGTGAAGACAGATTGGAGCACACCCAGTGAATTATGAACTAGAGAAATAACCACCTTTCTGAGCAAAACAAACGGAATAAACAGAGGTAATGGCTTGTAAGCAGTGATAGGACATGAAGGAGAAAGGAGAAGGCGTGTGCCAACGTTTTCGTAAATATGGAATTGTGGAGCTGCTAATTCGCCGATTGCAATACTATTTGCATTGACGCTAAAATCTGTGAAGAAACACTAACTACAACCCATCGACTGCAGTAGGTAGTGTTTTGGCCTCCATCCTGTGCCACCTGTTGGAAAGAAATGTAAAAAGAGGGGAGGCTTCATCTCCTTCTCCATTCTTCACCTTAACCAACTGTTCCCATCTAACCCTTGTGACGCATCTCCCGTTATCACACAGTTACTCACCACCTGGACCGTTTGCATCGTCGACTTTTTTACCAAAATTCCAAGTGCTTGAAACCTACCGCATTGGTAAATTAGCATGGAATATCTCTCGCACAGTCTACAACACGACAACCGCATCTAAATTGACTCCTTTATGCCTCAAGAGAGACTCCAAATCGGCACAGCAGAGGTGTGTGTGTGTGTGTGTGCATAGTTCACATCCAATTAAAGTGCCTCCTTCCACTAAATAGAGACACTCAATCTGTAGCCACTCTCCCACTCACCGAATGAGCTGCTATGTCTGGCCTAATCGCCTTTTCATGCAAACCAAATGAGCGCAAACGGTGGAATGAATAGAATGTGCACAATGCGCTCGTTCTCTCGGCACCTTGCTTATAAGCATGCAACTATCCTCCCTGTTGTGCAAAGTGTCACTGTCCTGAGGAAGGCAGTCATCTGTATCCTCAGTAGTGCGTGGAAGAACATGACATCGCTGACCTCGGTCAGTGCCTGCTTTCCTCACTCACTGATTGGAATGCGCACCACTTTGTACCAACTGATAAGAACTTGGTTAGTTTTCACCAAGCAACTGTCAAACTAGTTTATTTTACTTCAAATGAATACGTCGAATGAGTCAAGTCAGCTTGGGAGAATTCCTTCGTATTCGCCTCCGGCTGATTCGTGAACCAGACTTCACACAATTGGGTCTTGCATGCTTGGTTGAAGGCAGTTGGTTTGGCAGTCACGACGTCAAACGTTGCCATCAACTCACGCCTTCGTAGTGCACACTAGGAGTGGTGGTGTCGTAGGAGTGTCCAGATGCCTTGTGCTGTAAGAGGCTTTCGAGTGGATTGAATATTTTCTTGCTTGACTTCACTTGGCGGCTTCAGCCATTTTGCGTGGATCTTTGAATTCATTATATATCCATATACATTAATGCTAGATGATCAAATGTTGCGTGGTAGATGTAAAAAAGGTTTTTAATGGCCTTGTCTTTAACGAAGAAGGCAGCTAACTGAATTTATCCTGTCATTAGACCGCGCAGCTCGGATGCCTAGTTGAAGAATTATTCCAGATGTTGGTGACCATGCCAACTCACTTGCGTCCTCATGAACAGTCCGCTGCAAGATGGTCAGCCACCCTCACCTTCGCATCCAGTTACTAGGCATTGTGGCATTCTCTCTAGTAAAGTTACACTAACTACGACACATCGACTGCAGTAGGCAGTGTTTTGGCCTCCATCCTGCACCACCTGTTGGAGAGAAAGAAGGGGAGAGGAGACGAAGTGGCATTTTAGGGAATGTAATTTGTAGATTCTTCGATGTCCTCCCTCTTTTATCTACCAAACAAGTCGCAATGACATTGGCTTTCTCATAAAATTGTAAATTACAGCATTGGCAAGTCGTGTCGGTTCAGGTGGCGTAACGACGCAACTAATTGCAGGAGTGGTCTCGTACACTATACAAACACAGCTGCCGTGCCTTAATGTCAAATGCAAACGGATCTGATGCTCAGTCTCTAGACCTCTTCTTTTAGCACACTCGCACACTTTGCGGATCTTGACGACTGCATTGCTGCTAAGCCTACAATCGACCCTAATGCTTTGACATTTTCACCATTGAATCGTTGCATNGCACACTTTGCGGATCCTGACGACTGCATTGCTGCTAAGCCTACAATCGACCCTAATGCTTTGACATTTTCACCATTGAATCGTTGCATTACTAGTGACACTGACGTGCAAATTTCACCAAAATCACTACTGTGCACGGCAGGTGACTTGCAGGCCAAAAATGCCCTTCCTTATCCTTTATTTAAAGAAAGCTAATTGGTTTACACTGGTTGGGCATTCTAAGATCGAATCATCATGGAGTGTATTTGTTGTGTGGAACAGCTCCTGACGCGGTGAACTTGAACTGCGGATTTTCCTGTGGATCTATGGGTGATTCATATAGCCTTGGACCTTGGTTAAAAAGGGCTTTGTCTGTGCACAATTTGAAACACGTTAGCGATTACTGAATTTTATTTGGTTTAGCTGATCTTTTCGACCTTTGTTTCGTTGAAGTGAGTGTTTCCAGTGCAGCATTGTCTGGTAAGAATAGAGGTATTGCCTGACAGCTCTAAATGCGAGTCTCATTATCTGTTGCTCTGCACATTTATCTTATAAGACCGAAGTGCAGTTTCATGGGCCTCCACATCACTATCTTATTCATGTTTGTGGAATACATATGGGAGGTTTAAGGGATTACGCCATTTGGCTACTCGTGTACTTGACGTTGTCCTTCTGGAACGTGTTTTACATCATCGTGAAGACTGCAACTTGTATCAGTACTGGAATTTTCCTTTTTAAGTATTTTTTAAATCCACATTTGTGTCTCTTAGTTGTGTAGTGAATTTGACATGCTTTCAAATTTCCTCTGTTCCTCTCCCTTTTCCTATTCTGCGACCTCAGTGTGGTGGTGAAGCAAGCCTTGATGAACCTGTGGAGTGGTAGACAGTGAGAGACTTTCAAGTGACCTGTGAAGGACTCTAAGTACACATTTTCACACGGCAACGACCAATATCCTATGTCTTCTTAATTATGCAGGACTGCTTACAACTGCGCTCTTTCCAAGCAAAATGTAGGATTAGTGGTTAGCGAAAGCAACTGCCCTGCCAATGAGCCTATTTAATTACTTCCAACCAGGAAACCTCTGATGCGTTGTGTGACACGACGTCTTGCTTATGCTACCACTTGTTTTAATAGTAGGCTTCAAATGGTTCAATGTTTAAATACATGACTGGACTCTCTTCACATGCCAGGTAATTATGGCGGTCTTCCTACATACTTGATGTTACAAATGACAAATTTTGCAGAGAATCCACTTTGGTCATGCTGATGCTGCTGATGCGACGACATGCTCAGTGAGGGTTTGAAAGTAAGCGCCACCATAGAGGCGTCATCGCTTTTGCAAACGCATTAGTTTCCAAATTGAAAGTAAGCGCCACCATAGAGGCGTCATCGCTTTTGCAAACGCATTAGTTTCCAAATGAATTAAGGTCACTTTAGTTCCTGAAATGCGAAAAAGTGTTCAATCGCAGCTTCAGTCCTACTTCAAGGCTCACACCAGTACGACATTGTTGTCTGCGGACAAGATCAGCTCATTTATTTTCCTGCTGTCCGCTGATTGGCATTTGAGCGTTGAGTAAAGAGCGCCACTCATCACGGCACAACGGCCACAGGCTGTGGCCTCATACAATATGGGCGAGGCCAGTTTTTTGTAAAGCAAAAGCGAGAGCAGCAGGATTTCGCAGCAAACTGCCCTACTTAAAAAGTCCGCTTCATCGAGACAAGTTTAAATAAAATGTGCCCAACGAACTCTTCTACAAGCTAGAGATGCCCACCGAAAACTGTGATCGTGAAGTGGAAAAAAATGGAACTTAAAGCACCTAAAAATGTGGGTGCCATGGCCAGAGGTGTGCGTAAGAGCCTCGACACAGGCAACAACAAGATATTCTTTTAGTCAGGGATGTGGCTATAGCATCCAATCATCCTCAGTGCCCGTCAGAACATCAAGGAGCAGCGCTGTAATGTGCAAATCTGAAGCTGATTTACCTATTCTATCGTAATTGTGCGTGACTAGTTTACCATCGTGCCGAGCCCTGGACATGTTGACTGGAGCAGTCCAATGGAGAGGGGCAGCAAATTAAGGAACTGCGAGTTCGAGTCAGCGTAGGAGAACAAAGCATTCCTTGGTAAGTCGCCTATCTGCATTGGGATTGTATTCCATTAAGCCAATGGTTTGGATCAGTAAGTGGATGAATGGACGGAAAAATGGGTTGATTGCTTGCTTGATGGATGACTGCATGGGTGAATGCGGAACTCACTCTGAGAGAACATTATTTAATGCTCGATTACCCACGCACTGCATGTGCTATTTATTTAAGTGTCTACTTACTTTCGCAGGTCTACTAAACTCCACAGATTGTAGCTCTTCGGCCACACCATTTGCCTCCAAATTTCTCAATGTCAATCAAAGCTCAACTATTCTCGCCGCGTATGAAGATGCATAAAGCGTTTTAACTGAGAGGGCGCAAAGTTATTGCAGCACATCCGCCTTCATAGTCTCAGTTTGGCTCCCAACTTGGGATATCCAAGACTCATGTCCTCTGTCAGTGAGCATAAATATTACCGCTTGAAATGTAATACGTCAAAGAGCCGATCATTTGATTGATGCATGACAAATAACAATTGCGGTTGGGTTTTGCAGGCTCCAGAATATTTGGCTTTGTGACAGCAATACTATTCCTTCTACTACTACAATGGTTAAGGCTGGTCCATAAGCTGAAAGAAGGAACCTTCACAACACCATAATGCAACGCAAGACCTCATGCCCAAGGTTCCTTACTGCTTACCGCGAAACCGAACCATGTAGAAGGCGACAGGGCAGGGAAGAGAAAAGAAAGGAGAGTAGGAAGAGGTGCTGTGTCACATCCATCCCACTTACTCCCTTATTCCCACTCCTCCAAGTGCAAGTTATTACCTCTTCCAGACAGAGGAGAGTAATTGCACAAAGCCCTTGGTGCTGATACCCAAGTAATCCTACTAAGAGTTTAATACTAGCTAGCAATAGGTAAATATCCTACTTGATTGCCACGGTTTTGGATTTTAGACCACAGCATACTCATTAGGTGAGCTCTAGCCTCCTGGCTGTACGTGTAAAAGAAGTCACATTCACCCCGAATCGACGAATGAACTCAATCGCTAAAGAAAACGCTGAATCCAAAAGGAGAGCATTCACGTCTCATCAGAGTTATGAGGCAGCACGGTTGAGAAAGCACCATCTTCCAGCGACTGAAGACCACATTGTTGCATAGAAAAGAGATGCCAATAGGAGACAACGCTGGGCATGAGAAGAAGTCTACTGTTTTCCAGACTCTCTATAATACAGCGTTCCAAATCCTACGAGTGCATCAATGCCAGTAACAACCGATGTTGCTTTTAATGTCTATTCTAATAGGATAGTAGGTACAACCTCTTTCACCCCCCTCCATTGTTCTCACAGCCAAATTAAAAGCAATCAAGTGAGAAGGCGAGTGGTGGCACTGGCCATGTAGCGCAGCACTACTAGAAGGAACTCTGCAACCGAATACGGGAAGGCACTCGTCCACTGCCAAAAGTACCCCATGCACATCATCCCCATCACAGCCTCACAAAGATCGCACCTCCGCCTCCACAATAGGTCAGTGGTCCATCGACTCATTCGTCAATGGCTAGCAGTGTATCGTACAGTCGAGTGGTTAGAGAACGATTGCATGAAACTAAAATTATTCACCGGTGCTCATCCGATGAGCCACTCGTGACAAGATGGTCAAGCAGCGTCGACTCAGCAAACAGGAGCTAAATCCTTTCAGATTCCTACCAAAAGGCAACACTGAAGATGGCAGCTGCTGAAGCAAGGTGTAATGCGCTTCCACCTAAGGGCTGTCTGTTCGGCAGACAGAACACCCACCCAAACTCTTCACTCATTTCACTGTCTTACTAATTGCATAAATTGAGGTCCTTTGTACAGATCGCTTCAAATTTTGCCAAATTTAACAGCTTGAATGCGCACACTGATTGAGATATTCACAATGTGGTACAAGTTCACTTCTCAAAAGTCACTGAGGAGGAGCACGTGCCGCATGTGTGAGTCGTGACAAACAAGTGGTTATGCTTAGCAGCGTGGAAGCCTCTTCAACTGCCTATACAATTTCATTCGGAACTAGAGTTAAAACCAGGTACATTAAACTCTCTCACATTAGTGAAAGAAGAAATGTGGTACGAGTTCACTTCTCAAAAGCCACTGAGGAGGAGCACGTGTCTCATGCGCGAGTCGTGACAAACAAGTGGTTATGCTTAGCAGGACGGGCGTCTTTTCAACTCCCCATACAATTTCATTCGGAACTAGAGTTAAAACCAGGTCCATTAAACTCTCTCACAATAGTAAAAGAAGAACCCTTACTCTAAATTTTAATGAAGTCATGTGCTGAATTGGGAACAGAACCGGAATCGGAACATCACGAGTTATAGATGCGCCCGTGCGTTTCGTCGTAACAATAACCAGATCCCACCACTGCATACCATTGACACAGGACAGGGTTAAGAAAAGAACGTCGCACTCTCCACATGCCTGTTCTACTTCCAGTTTGGATCAAGAATTAGTCAGAACTGAGATTCAATCTATGGTTTCCTCCTGCGATTGGTTACGGCACCTCTTGTGTCAGCCATTGCCGTTGTAGGTGCTTTCGATGTGAAGGGAGCGTATAGTGGCAATGAGAACTGGGAAATCATGGATATACTGCCGCGGTCCATTTTACCACTTGCAATCAACAAGCGGTTGTAATTGGGACTCAGAATGGAGTTTTCTTCTGTGACTGAAAGAGGACCTTCAGAAAGCAATTTTTGTGCTTGTTATTTTCTCTCTCTCGTTTCATCTACCTCTCATCATGGTTGCTAGTGTACAATTCGTTTCCTTTTACAGTCACACATTGCAATATACCTCGCTTCCTTTAGCGACTCGTAAACATGAAATTTCTTTATCTGCTGAATATTTCTGCAGTGCCTTGCCTTGACACAATGGTCGCTCAACTTCCATTGGTTTGGGAATCGGCCCACCTCAGTGTTGGTTTACGTTTGTTAACATCCACTATTTGGTGCGGTATTTATCGAAGTGCTAGTGGAAAGGTTGATGCAATTTAATGACAGTTGATTTAAAGGCGAAATCCTCTGCCAATATCGTTGTTGGATCAAGCGATTCAAATAACCGCAGCCAAAGTACTGGTACGACGTGGAACAGTGGGAACCAGTGCTTGGAGTTAACAATTTTTGCGGTCTCGAAAACACATGCCAATTGTAGTAGTTGTAGAACCCGAAGTGCCAGATGGGAAGCGTGAGCTTAGCCAGGGTGTGGCTGGTTTAGGATAAGGTTGACGCTTCTTCAGCATCTCCTATTTCATCTCAGCATAGGGATGAGGCATTTCAAATCCCCGATCGCGACTCATACAACCATCCAACGGCATGCTCGCCATCTTTATGTAGTGCCGTTTGCATTGCATCCCGTCGTAGTAGTATTCCCTCACTCGACGTGCTGTTTGAACGAACGATGTCACAGCCCAATGATTGCGGTAAGGGAATATTATGCTCGACCTCGTGCCTCCTTGAGAGGGATTCGTGATTGTGACCCATGGGTGGCTGTTTTTTGTGAATGCATTCCGTCACCTCCACCTACCCACCAGGCCCATGTGGCTGCTGGTGACTGGCATTGCTGGCCCTTTCTTCTGCCCCTCTTTCTCCTCCTGAGGAGTGAGGAAGTCATCCACTTCGCAGTTCACCTGCAAGCCTATGCGAAGAGGAGGAGGAGAAGAAGAGGATTACCACGCGGAATGGATAAGGAAGTGGATGCCATCAGGGAAGAGATGAATGCACCTATGCCCATAAGAGAGAATGCTCATGATGAAACCCCGTTCCACTCCTTCATTGTCTACCACACGCACATTCAATTCCTTTTACCACACGGGTGGCATGGATCACTGGCGAAAGGAGAGACAAATTGCCTCCACCCGGCATAGAAATTCACGCCAACTTGACGTCCTGCATTGCTCAACTTGCCTTCATTTAGAATTTACTGACCCTGTGTCGACAGCTTTAAAAGAAGTCTTATAGGCGCCCACCATGAGAGATCCACTTCAAGCTAAAAGAAGGGAGGAAGGAAGTGTAGAAGTCACAGAGGGAGAAGAGCGATCAAANAGAGGAAGGAAGTAGAGAAGTCACAGAGGGAGAAGAGCGATCAAATGTGGTAAAATGAGTTAGTGGGTGGGTAGGTGGTGGAGCGTTTGCGAAGTGTGGCGTTCAAATTAATCAGGTAACCAACTAGCCATCCAACGGACGACCGTAGGAGATCTTACCTCACCCACGATGGAACTGTCAATTTGGTCATCTAGAAGGAAAAGTTTGTAGAAGATGGTGAGATGAATGGGTCGTCGCACCCACACACAGGTTCCTTACNAAAGTTTGTAGAAGATGGTGAGATGAATGGGTCGTCGCACCCACACACAGGTTCCTTACCGTTTCCGTGCAATGTTAATTAAGGCGTCTTTCTGAAAGGACGATAATAAGCATGGGCATTAACACAAACACAAACACGAACTCAAACACGAGCAGATTGGCAGACAGACAGACAGACAGACAGACAGGCGCTGCAACATAGTGAAAGAGGCGTAGATGGACAGAAAAGGCAAGCGCACATTCTTATCCGAAGCTGTAGGGCACCAGGTAGAGGTATTCGCTACAAGGCGAATGTAGGGAGTGAGCAGTGAGGTAGGCAGACAGGGTTTCTCGGTGCTGCTTCATATTTGGCGATTGTAAAGGCATGATAGAGGCACCAAATGTGGTGTAGGATAAAAATTGATTAAGAGCTTTGATCACTTACCCACAAAGATTGCTAGTGAGCTAACGAAGGGACGTTTCTGGCGCGTATCTCTGATCCTATTCTTGGATGAATCGTTGCTCCACACTACGAAAGACAACAATTGTGCATGCATTTCTTCTTCAGAAGCAAAAAAAGCATGAATGCTTGGCTAAAAGTGGCAAAGAAATGACTGAGATAGAAGCAAAGGGACGAGAGGCCGTGTGAATGAAACAAAGGAAAGTGTAGAATGAGAAAAAATGATTGGAAATGGACATCGTAGGATGTCTCCGCACAGTGCTGTGGTGCAGCTTGCCTTATTTCCTTCCTTCTTTCCCCCATCCATTCCTGGCCTGATTCACTTACCCACTGACATAATGGAAAGAATTTGAATTATGTTTTGAATGACTTACTCCAAGGGGCCACTAAAGTTTTCCTTTCTATGAGATCTACACTGGATACCAGATTTGTTAACACCGGAATGACGCACGCAAATGAAGAAGAAGGAGAAGGAGGTGAAGGAGGAGGATGAAGGGTTGGTAGCATAACTTTTTCTTCATTTCTACTACTTCTATAAATTTTTGGCTCTCTGCAGGGATGGGAAGTTGAGAGTGACAAGGCGATGGAGATGGTGGCGTTGGAGTTGGAGGAAGAAAAGAAGACCGGAGTTGAGGAGGAAACGGCGTGGGAAGTAGGCATTGACGAATAACTGGATGGTAGAAGAGAGAGCACAAAGCAGAATGAATAGCTGCAGGCGAGACAAGGCGTAGAAGAGCACCTCTGACGGTTATTTGTGTGAGTGACCTCTTCAAATCTGACACGTGTGAATCGATTGGCACCACGTGCCGCGTGGCGTCTCGTAAAGCCGACTGACGTTGGCTTCAGACACAGCATTCCTCGTGGGCAAATTTGTGAGGGTAGACATCACTTGCTCCTGTGCTTCTCTTTCTTTGTCGAAGTTCGAACATCATAGTACAAGCAAAGGAGGCGGAAGGCAATGAGAGAGACCACCCACACCACTGTGCTTTGAATGAAATGCCCTGCCTTGACGAGACTGCTTGCCCTCAGCCACTTTACTCCTGATGCTCCCCAATGATTTCTATGAGGCCAAAGAAGGTGCGTTTTGGGTCAATTATACCGAGTTGCATTCAATGTCCACTAGAGGTTTCTTTTTGTTCTACACAATGATCAGACACTATAGACACTGCATGATGTCGTTGATGATGGGAGTAAGAACGAATGATCAACCACTTACCTGGTTAAGGACAATGAAGGTGAATGATCGTTCAACCGCACGTTGGTACGAGGAACTGCGACACTATGGTTATGCAGTTTTAGAGAGGAAAGTGTATGCTCATGGTAGTGCATTCGTGCATGAAGTGTCCGGTTCTATCCATAGCCGTTAAGGCACCATTTACGAAAGCCGACTCCTTCTAGACCATTCTAGTTCTTTCGGAGCCCAAACACAGGTCTGACACCGGTACATTTCTGTAAGGCACAGGAGACTTGGAAAGAGCGAGTAGCACTTTTGATCGGACTGCTAAGGTCATTCATTAGGAGTGCACAGTCTGACGATTAGGATTTAAGCATCGAACGGGATCTCGCACACATGGCTACGATCCGTTCGAGAGATTTACAAGACATAAAGTGAGAGCGTCATCTGATGTCTTTTACCAAACACACAATGTCTCATAGTTCGCATTGAGTCAAAATGAAGGTACAAGTAAACTTGTAGCATCGCAAGTAAGCGCCCACGACTGTTCCACATGAGTCGGAAGAAGCATTACGCCATTCACCTTCGGAACAACGCGCACCGAGGTGGGAAATAAGCACACAAATTCAGGTTAATTTCACAAATCTGAGCTGCGCTGTAAGATTCATTACCTTTGGGATAAAAGCTGAATTCGAGTGATGAACGTGCCATCACCCACCGATAGTTTTGTCAACATCGCACTATTCCGTTTGTAGCCATTAATCCTTCAACACGACATCTGCCACCCTACAAAGGTGCACCACCAATCAGGCACGAAAATGAAGCTTGCATATTAGCGACTGAAGGAAGAACATCCAATGAGTGCAGTACCAAAGATAGGACCACTTTGGTGTTGAAGTGGGTATAGGTTGTGTCAGACTTCCTCGGAGAAGAGAAAAAATAATGCCTTGACCACCCGAAGTTTGCATCAAAAATCCATCACAAGAAGCCACTCTTACACTCTTCATTAGAGCTGCACTGACTCCTTGTCACCTAAGCTAATAAATTTGTAATAAAACCTAGCCTGCTCGAGGATAGCGATTCAAGCACTCTTCTTCCTAAAATAAATATTGTTAATTTTGCATGATGTGTGATTCTTCCTGTAATTGTGGGCAATTTTTCGTAGTTGCATATCAATTTTCAATTAGTTTGTTTCCAAAGATAAAAAGCATTTGATTTTCAGATGTTTATATAAACCAAGTCGTAGCTTTTGCTCTAAGTCCAAAAGCAGTTGCATGTTTTAGTGTGTTCCCAACAATTTTTGAACTGATTATGTTATTTGCTTAACAGTGATTCTTCTAGATCGCCAGTTTGAAGGTCATCTGCTGTATTTAGTATATTATCTGTCGTCGTAGGTGCAGTGGCATTTTGGCTGAATAAGCTCTGCTGCTTCATAAAAGAAAAACGCTGTTAAATTTGGGGCTTTACTTGGTGCTACTGATGGTCCGGATCCCAAGAATGACAAAGAAGTACTTGCCCGTGGTGGCGCATCCAATAAGCTCCAAGGAATTACTGAGCAAATGCTAGATTTAAAGTTCGACTTCCCTATTGCTCTCCACTTTGTGGTGGTAGGAATGTGTTTCGGCCCAGGAGCTGATGTGATCTATGTTGCGTTTTGACAAATTAGTCGTTCGTCCTTTTCCCGAAGTCTTTTCACAAATGCAGCATGACAGCTACATTATCCAAATTGTTACAGCAGTCATGTCGGTGGAACTTGTCGTACTCATTGGACGAGGATACTTCCGTTTGACCCCGAAAAGGTAGTTGAGTATTTTCTTCGCCTGCAACTTCAGAAGACGTGATCTGAACAAGACTAAGGCAAGATCGTCACGCTTCTACTATGAACGGACGTCAGCGTGCAGTTAACGCCATCGTCACACGAGGTTTTGATGCACCGCTTTGATTGATATGGCTTCTATAGATGTCAGTTTGTTCCTCCAGGTACGAGGATGTTTCTCAGATGGAATTTCTGTTGACGCAAGTTATGGGTGGATGAAAACATTACATTTTACCACTGCAACTGGGGACATCAACTATGTGTCCTCCGGGTGTGCAAGACAGGTATTTCGTTGGGGCTGTGCTGCCTCCGAAGAATGCTTTGGCTGTCAGCGTTCGCTGATGAAATTTTGTCGAAATTGTATTCAAGTCTGCGGAGTAGGGTGCAGGTGGTGCCGTCCCCTGAATCCCGCATTGCGACGTGGCAGGCAAAAAGGGTCACGTCAATGAGTGCGATGATTGTGGATGCATGGAGAAAGGGACTCACCGACTAATAGGTGCGTACAAATGCACATTTATTTATGTTAAAAAAACCCTTATTGATGCACACTATTTGTTGTTTTGTCTACTTTGATGGGGTGTGCCGTCTGACTGCGACGTGTAGTCTTTTGCACCGGCTAAAGTCACTGCCTTTCCTATGGGAATCCAACGCTAGTTTAGGACTAACTGTGTCTCTTCTAACTTCCTTATTTTCCACGTGTTCCACTTGTTCGCTACCGCCAGTTGTTTAGGTACTTTCACCCAGCACTGATGTATTTTAAATTTTGGTGGTTCTAACTATTGTGCCCCTCCTTGACATCTGGTCACGCCATTGGCTGAATTGGTCCATTTTGCGTGCGTTCGTGTACTACTTGTGGTTTCATTTTAACCTAACCAGGGAAGGTTATGTTTAGGGGTTTCAATGACTAAGCATGTGCTTTTTGCGAATTTCGATTAAGGCAAGTTGTTGGTGTTTATTATGAAGCATGTTAAATTCGTTGGTACTGCATTGAGTGTACTGGATGCTGATGGGTAAGATACTGCAATTTGCGTCATTTCATGTGGAGGCATCTACAATGAATTGTAACTATCACCTCCAAATGCGTGTTCCTCTTCCAAAGTCGGAGAAGTAGCATAGGCAATACGCAAAGATGTATCAAGTGAGTAAATTCTAGTTAATCCACTTGTGGTTGGGAAGCTTGCTGCTGCTTTCCTTCGCCTCATTGCTTTGTGGATTTGAGAAAAACCGTCTCGTAATTTAATGCGCATTTTTGGTGTACCCAGATTTTGATAAGCGTCAAGCAATTACGTGGGCCCCTTCTGCTGACGTAATTCGTAAACGAGTGAAAGGGCAGAGAAGAGGACGCGACTTTGAGTGAATCCGAATGCATGGTGTTCCTTGTGTAAACCGTCGAACTGTGCACGTTTGTTATTGTCGAAAGAAGCATCCTGGGAAGTGAAGTGAAGTGAAGTGTTTATTGGAAATGTATCGTCGCGGTGATGACTTGGAAGGCGACCCACTAATTACCTGGGTTTGTCCACTCCTCCTGCTGTAGCGTTTTAGTAGTTCTGGTGTGGTCCTTGCCCTCATAGTTGTAGTGGTACTTAGCCTTGGCTTTACTGGTTTTTATTTGGGACAAATAGTTAGCTGACAGGTCGCGAAGACGGACAAAGGTGGGTGACGTCAGTACAGAACGCTCTCGATGGCCCTTCATGTGTCCCTGAATCCGTTTCTCCACAATGTTGAGGAAATGGCAATTCTAACAACTAAGCATAGCATCCGCTGCACAAGGTTTGGTCTTCAAGTAGAGAGTTGTGCAAGACGGTGTTGGCTGGTCGGGTGTTCGAAATCATCAAACGCGTGCAAAAGAGCTGCGTGACTCATCGTCATGGTCATATTCATCGAACTGGGGCCATGGACAGGGGCATGGGACCCATGACCGGGCATCAATATTGCCATTCGCCGTTTACCTTAATGGTAGTGTCATCAGTCATCAGGGTATCGGTCAATGTCAATCCACAGGGTTGTCGGACTCAATTGGCCATCATTACATCAAACTGGGTTTATCACAATGGACATGAGGCTCAACGTGGAGTGCTTGATGCGTGATGGTTTTGCAATTGACCTCTGCGTTATTGCTTCTTTCCACTCTGCCACCGTCTTTATTTTTTTGCTGGTAGACATGGAGTTGCTAGTTCCTTTTAACGTGAGAGGCTCTTTTATTATCGTTAGAATGATTAACGATTGAATTGTGCCTTTTGATCTCCACTTTAGTTTTCATTTGCACTGTTATCTTCGTTTGGCATGCATATTATGAGGAGGGTGATTGAAAGTCAGCAGTTGTTGGTTCTCCATTTCCCATAACCGAGGATCAATTTCGTTTTTAGATGAACGAGTGCCAAAGAGCTCTCCTTATTCACTTGACAATGTCTTCCTTATGACACTACTTTTGCTGATTTTGTTCATTTTCGCATTTTTCTCGTAAAAGCTAATGTTATTGAAAAAAAGTAGCTTAAAGGCCTTTTGTTAGCTTGCGAAGGGGAGACATCAGTCCATTTGCAGACTCTTGGCAGAGCGTTAGGCTTTTCGTGTATCGGATTCCATTATTGCACGTAAAGTTGGGTGGGTTGATTTCTTTCCTCAAAATGCAAGTTTGACAGTGATTCTACTAGACCGCCTTTTTGCATTGCATCATTTGATCCCCAGAAGTTTTTCTTCGTTCGTGGGAAATACTGACTTTGTAAAGATGCGCAGGGAGGAAGGAGGCACTTTGTTTCGATTACTTGGCCTCATTGTTCCTTTCTCTAAGCTTGTAATTGACTCATCAGTAGGTTCAAGTGTTTTGAACCCTTTTTAGCGTTTGACATCCGAAACTGAGCAATTTTTGTCGATTCAGCCTCACATTCTGTGCTACCTTGACCTTGAGCCTACAAGTGCTTGCCATTTCTAAAATGAGGGGGGAGGGGGAAGATTGATAAGTAGATCCCATACGCTTTACCTGGATGAGCCCTCAGTGTGTACTATTTTTTATCATGATGACCTCTGAGGTCGTCGACAGATTTAGTGCGCGGATTATTTTCACAACCTCTGCATCCGTCCCTCGATCGCCAGAGCATGCCATTACATAGAGCAGTAAGGCGAATGGTTGTAGTCTACATGTCTTTGGTGGGGACCGTTTGGTGATGTTTGATCTTGACTGGAATCCAGCTGACGACGACGACGACGACCAGACTGCAGCCCGTGTGTAGCATGGCGTGCGGAGGGGACAGTTCCATGCCTATCGCATCACTTCGGTTGTGAGACATCCCGACTGTGATGTGCTCTTTTAGTCAGGCACAGTGGAGAAGCGGGTGCTGTAATAGCAGACACACCGGCAGACATTGAGCAGTTGTGAGGTGGAGGGACGTTTTGGTCTGGTTGGGCCGAATGAGCGCCTCGCGTATTACTCAGAGACTGGTCCGGACATGCATGACAGGTTAGTCACAAAGGTAATTCCCCTTTCCCTCCATCCCCACCCTACATGTCCCTTGAAACCAAAGGGAAATGCCGGAGCCATTGGCACGAATGCATTCGTCCCTTGCACAATTTTAGGACAAATCAGACTGAGTGGACTGTGTGTCATGCAGGCGTTGGGAAATATGAAATTTACCTAACCGATAGAGGGTCTGGGGAAGTACCACTGTGCAGGTGGCTGGAAACCAACATTTGCGGGATCGCCACTGACGGATAGACTTCTACACCACTAAAATGTCTACTTGGTGAGTGGGTTGACGTCTCCTGCTGGTACGGGTATCCACGATTGTAGACGCCTTCTTTCACAGGAAGCGTTGTTCATCACTGCGCTTTGTTGTGGGGGCACTGGCGCTGGTCTGTGTTATTCCGGATAAATGATGTTTACTTTGTGTATCAAGCGATACCGCTCTGTGGCGATGGCCTCAGAGGCCTAGTGCCTCTTCCATTCTCTTCGCTTATGGCTCAGTGCCATGTCAGAATAGCGTCAAGATAGTGGTGGAAGTGCAGTAATTACATTTTGCTGCGAATAAGGTATTAAGTAAAAATCGTTGTTTAGCGCACTAATTTTGCATTAAGAGGTGAGTGAGTACCGAACCGAACCGATGTGAAGGATATTTACGGGTTGGATGGGTTGTTGAGTAGTTTACAGAGGTAACAATCAAGATCATTTGGAAGCAGTATGTGCCAAACCTAAGGAACTACCGAGCTTCGTCTGTTGGATGTTATTGGTCATGCCCTGGAAGGGTGAGAGGTCGTTGCAGAAAACGGCATTTCTTGGAGCCCAAGGTCAGTCCTGTGTCTCACAGACTGTCCAACACCAGTTTTGGGTTGTCGTTGTGCTCTCAGATGTCTGTATCAGAGACGAGAAGGTCATCGGGATAGGTCACACTTAGCTTTGGGGACAGATCTGCTTATGCTGGTTGCATAAGGCGTTGGAAGGTGGTCGCTACGCCACAGCGTCCAAATGGCTTCCATCTGCTCGCCTTCGCCACTTCCACAGTCTTATCATCCTGAAGTTGAATCAAGGGTGGAGAACTGCTCAAAGCCAAATCGACGAATGTAGTGATTCGTTCAGATTCCTGTAGTCCGTGCACGATCGAGTGCTACCCCTGATCTTCTTTATTAGCAAGATAGCAGAGGCTCACGGTGGCTATGATCCTGAATTATGTCTTCCACCAGACGGTTAGCTTCTAGCAAAGTAGGTGGTATGTGTCTAGCACTTTGCCATGGCAACATGTTCGAGTACTGGCTTAGCAACTAGCACTGACCGTCTTTGCATGTGATTTGATGTGGTGGCTGGATGTACAGGTAAAAGGGATGCGTCAAAATTAGGTGGAGCACGAGAAAGGGGTGGCTATACCATGTTTACGGGACACTTTGAAGCAACAGCAACGACTGGAGCATGAGCTCCATGAGTCGAGTGGGTATGCGAGGGGAGGATTGCGGCTCAGTGGCTCATGAGACTAGCCGAATCGGACCGACAACTTTGCCAGATGGAAATGTTAGAGGTAATGATGCTGATCAGGAGGAAATTGGCTGTCCCATCGCTGTCTGCACAGGAACAGCGGGATACCGAACAGACTTAGCAGACTTCCAAAAGACCTGATTTTGGATGCTAGTGATAACGATATTAGCCTGCAACACTCTCTATTTAGATTGCAATCGAACCAAGCAATTCAGGAAATTTAATCTACATAAAGGAGGAGGCCCTACTCAAAAAGACGCACCCATCACCTGTGTCGTTGGCAGTAATTATCTGCGACCCGACCACACGAAATCATGCCCTTATCTGTGGAAGCAGAATGCACCGCAGCTGTCTCGAGACGACCACTCGCATCGTTGGAAGAAGTCGAATGACGTGTGAATGCAATGTATTTGTACATACTTGATTGTACTATGTGATGCGGATGGAAGCTGACATCTGATAGACCGGAAGGTGGTGGTGCTGCAGACTTGCTGGTTCATAAGTCGGGATGCATGACAGCGTTGAAGGAAAGTGGGAAGAAGGGAGGGAGGGAAGGAAGGAAGGAAGGGAGGAAGGAAGGAAGGAAGGAAGGAGGGAGGGAAGGAAGGAGAGTGGAAGGAAGGGAATAGAAGCGAAGTGAATGGAACGCGGTCGAAAGGTGATGGTGGGATGCTCCTGACGAAGAATTTCGACGGTCCCATGCAGTTTGTTGTTGTTTTTGGCATTAATGGCAACAGAGACGATAAGCAATGCAGTCACCGTTGGCAGTCGAGGCGGTGTAGAGACGAGACAACACCACTCGATCTGCATGCCAACTGTCCGCACATTGTAACGCCACTTGCCATCAGTGTAGACCATTAGGCGATGCGTAATGCTGTAGTAGGTCTCCCTTCCCACCTTCTTCCGTCCCTCTTCACAATTCGTTGGCAGGTGTGTCGTCCGACAGCTGGCACTCCTCCACCACCTGCTACGCCCACTGCTCCTCCAACGCTGATAATCCGCTAGAATGAAGGGCAAAGGGATGCCAAACAAGTAGGAGCCTCGAGTGCATCCACCACACCAGACACTCGGCCCCTCAAATAGCCGGCACTCAGAATGCCTACTGTCCAATAAGCATGACATCTTCCAACCGCATGGCCACTATAGCAACTGTGATGGTGTCGCCTCTGCCATGCGTTACTTATAGTGAGGGGAGGTGATGAGGACAGACAGAGGGCATAGGCCAAATGTCACCCAACAAGTAACACACACATTGGAAGTGTGTGAGCACCAAAGACAAAAAGGACTATGTTGAACGGCAATGCATTCTTACTTGAGCGGAGTGGTGGCAGAGGAGAGATACCTGCACTTGGCCGACGAGCACTTGGCGACTCAACTGTCTCCAGTCCTGCCGCAACTGTTGCACCGTTAGAAGTTGAAGGTGACTGGCGTTGCGACCACATCGACGGGGTATGTTGATGTGGGCCATGCCTCTTCCTACTCTCCGAAGGCCTAGCCCATATTATCGCGGAGCTTAAAGTCATCATCTCATTCTATCAAACATACAAAATACATTCCGCTTACACGTCAGTCAACCCTAAACGATAACGGCAACAACGAAGACAACAGCAACGTCAACAGCGTCAACGACAAGGACAACAAGAAGAACGAAGAAAACGCAGCACGCGTCGAATGCTGCTGCGAAGGCGTTTTCTCCACTGCAAAGACAAAAGACGCATTAGGAGAGGAAAGAGAGGTGGTAAGGTGAGGAGGGAGTGTGTATCAA